>JASJOG010000347.1:0-257381 GCA_030142905.1 Heliopora coerulea | reverse complement strand
CAAATCGCAGCCTGCAAAACTAGTTTCTATGCAATAAACGTTCATATTTTGACCTTATTTCGAAAGTTGGAAATTGGTCGAAAAATCGTCAAAAACCAAAGGTTAACCCCTTTACTTTTTGGTCAAATTTTTCCACCAAAAATATTCAACGTAATTTCACCGAAAAACCACTCAAATCAGTGCAAAACTAGTTTCTATGCAATAAACTTTCATATTTTGACCTTATTTCGAAAGTTGGAAATTGGTCGAAAAATCGTCAAAAACCAAAGGTTAACCCCTTTACTTTTTGGTCAAATTTTTCCACCTAAAATATTCAACGTAATCTCACCGAAAAACCACTCAAATCAGTGCAAAACTAGTTTCTATGCAATAAACTTTCATATTTTGACCTTTTTTCGAAAGTTGGAAATTGGTCGAAAAATCGTCAAAAACCAAAGATTAACCCCTTTACTTTTTGGTGCCAATTATTCCACCTAAAATATTCAACGTAATTTCACCGAAAAACCACTCAAATCAGTGCAAAACTAGTTTCTATGCAATAAACTTTCATATTTTGACCTTATTTCGAAAGTTTGAAATTGGTCGAAAAATCGTCAAAAACCAAAGGTTAACCCCTTTACTTTTTGGTCAAATTTTTCCACCTAAAATATTCAACGTAATCTCACCGAAAAACCACTCAAATCAGTGCAAAACTAGTTTCTATGCAATAAACTTTCATATTTTGACCTTATTTCGAAAGTTGGAAATTGGTCGAAAAATCGTCAAAAACCAAAGATTAACCCCTTTACTTTTTGGTGCCAATTATTCCACCTAAAATATTCAACGTAATTTCACCGAAAAACCACTCAAATCAGTGCAAAACTAGTTTCTATGCAATAAACTTTCATATTTTGACCTTATTTCGAAAGTTGGAAATTGGTCGAAAAATCGTCAAAAACCAAAGGTTAACCCCTTTACTTTTTGGTCAAATTTTTCCACCTAAAATATTCAACGTAATCTCACCGAAAAACCACTCAAATCAGTGCAAAACTAGTTTCTATGCAATAAACTTTCATATTTTGACCTTTTTTCGAAAGTTGGAAATTGGTCGAAAAATCGTCAAAAACCAAAGATTAACCCCTTTACTTTTTGGTGCCAATTATTCCACCTAAAATATTCAACGTAATTTCACCGAAAAACCACTCAAATCAGTGCAAAACTAGTTTCTATGCAATAAACTTTCATATTTTGACCTTATTTCGAAAGTTGGAAATTGGTCGAAAAATCGTCAAAAACCAAAGGTTAACCCCTTTACTTTTTGGTGCCAATTATTCCACCTAAAATATTCAACGTAATTTCACCGAAAAACCACTCAAATCAGTGCAAAACTAGTTTCTATGCAATAAACGTTCATATTTTGACCTTATTTCGAAAGTTGGAAATTGGTCGAAAAATCGTCAAAAACCAAAGGTTAACCCCTTTACTTTTTGGTCAAATTTTTCCACCTAAAATATTCAACGTAATCTCACCGAAAAACCACTCAAATCAGTGCAAAACTAGTTTCTATGCAATAAACTTTCATATTTTGACCTTTTTTCGAAAGTTGGAAATTGGTCGAAAAATCGTCAAAAACCAAAGATTAACCCCTTTACTTTTTGGTGCCAATTATTCCACCTAAAATATTCAACGTAATTTCACCGAAAAACCACTCAAATCAGTGCAAAACTAGTTTCTATGCAATAAACTTTCATATTTTGACCTTATTTCGAAAGTTGGAAATTGGTCGAAAAATCGTCAAAAACCAAAGGTTAACCCCTTTACTTTTTGGTCAAATTTTTCCACCTAAAATATTCAACGTAATCTCACCGAAAAACCACTCAAATCAGTGCAAAACTAGTTTCTATGCAATAAACT
This sequence comes from Heliopora coerulea, assembly GCA_030142905.1. NCBI lineage: Eukaryota > Metazoa > Cnidaria > Anthozoa > Scleralcyonacea > Helioporidae > Heliopora > Heliopora coerulea. The sequence continues at coordinate 255,488 of JASJOG010000347.1, read as the reverse complement.
TTCATATTTTGACCTTATTTCGAAAGTTGGAAATTGGTCGAAAAATCGTCAAAAACCAAAGGTTAACCCCTTTACTTTTTGGTCCAATTTTTCCACCTAAAATATTCAACGTAATCTCACCGAAAAACCACTCAAATCAGTGCAAAACTAGTTTCTATGGAATAAACTTTCATATTTTGACCTTATTTCGAAAGTTGGAAATTGGTCGAAAAATCGTCAAAAACCAAAGGTTAACCCCTTTACTTTTTGGTCCAATTTTTCCACCTAAAATATTCAACGTAATTTCACCGAAAAACCACTCAAATCAGTGCAAAACTAGTTTCTATGCAATAAACTTTCATATTTTGACCTTATTTCGAAAGTTGGAAATTGGTCGAAAAATCGTCAAAAACCAAAGGTTAACCCCTTTACTTTTTGGTCAAATTTTTCCACCTAAAATATTCAACGTAATTTCACCGAAAAACCACTCAAATCAGTGCAAAACTAGTTTCTATGCAATAAACTTTCATATTTTGACCTTATTTCGAAAGTTGGAAATTGGTCGAAAAATCGTCAAAAACCAAAGGTTAACCCCTTTACTTTTTGGTGCCAATTTTTCCACCTAAAATATTCAACGTAATTTCACCGAAAAACCACTCAAATCAGTGCAAAACTAGTTTCTATGCAATAAACTTTCATATTTTGACCTTATTTCGAAAGTTGGAAATTGGTCGAAAAATCGTCAAAAACCAAAGGTTAACCCCTTTACTCTTTGGTCCAATTTTTCCACCTAAAATATTCAACGTAATTTCACCGAAAAACCACTCAAATCAGTGCAAAACTAGTTTCTATGCAATAAACTTTCATATTTTGACCTTATTTCGAAAGTTGGAAATTGGTCGAAAAATCGTCAAAAACCAAAGGTTAACCCCTTTACTTTTTGGTGCCAATTTTTCCACCTAAAATATTCAACGTAATCTCACCGAAAAACCACTCAAATCAGTGCAAAACTAGTTTCTATGCAATAAACTTTCATATTTTGACCTTATTTCGAAAGTTGGAAATTGGTCGAAAAATCGTCAAAAACCAAAGGTTAACCCCTTTACTTTTTGGTCAAATTTTTCCACCTAAAATATTCAACGTAATTTCACCGAAAAACCACTCAAATCAGTGCAAAACTAGTTTCTATGCAATAAACTTTCATATTTTGACCTTATTTCGAAAGTTGGAAATTGGTCGAAAAATCGTCAAAAACCAAAGGTTAACCCCTTTACTCTTTGTTCCAATTTTTCCACCTAAAATATTCAACGTAATTTCACCGAAAAACCACTCAAATCAGTGCAAAACTAGTTTCTATGCAATAAACTTTCATATTTTGACCTTATTTCGAAAGTTGGAAATTGGTCGAAAAATCGTCAAAAACCAAAGGTTAACCCCTTTACTTTTTGGTCCAATTTTTCCACCTAAAATATTCAACGTAATTTCACCGAAAAACCACTCAAATCAGTGCAAAACTAGTTTCTATGCAATAAACGTTCATATTTTGACCTTATTTCGAAAGTTGGAAATTGGTCGAAAAATCGTCAAAAACCAAAGGTTAACCCCTTTACTTTTTGGTGCAATTTTTCCACCTAAAATATTCAACGTAATCTCACCGAAAAACCACTCAAATCAGTGCAAAACTAGTTTCTATGCAATAAACTTTCATATTTTGACCTTATTTCGAAAGTTGGAAATTGGTCGAAAAATCGTCAAAAACCAAAGGTTAACCCCTTTACTTTTTGGTCCAATTTTTCCACCTAAAATATTCAACGTAATTTCACCGAAAAACCACTCAAATCAGTGCAAAACTAGTTTCTATGCAATAAACTTTCATATTTTGACCTTATTTCGAAAGTTGGAAATTGGTCGAAAAATCGTCAAAAACCAAAGGTTAACCCCTTTACTTTTTGGTCCAATTTTTCCACCTAAAATATTCAACGTAATTTCACCGAAAAACCACTCAAATCAGTGCAAAACTAGTTTCTATGCAATAAACTTTCATATTTTGACCTTATTTCGAAAGTTGGAAATTGGTCGAAAAATCGTCAAAAACCAAAGGTTAACCCCTTTACTTTTTGGTCCAATTTTTCCACCTAAAATATTCAACGTAATCTCACCGAAAAACCACTCAAATCAGTGCAAAACTAGTTTCTATGCAATAAACTTTCATATTTTGACCTTATTTCGAAAGTTGGAAATTGGTCGAAAAATCGTCAAAAACCAAAGGTTAACCCCTTTACTTTTTGGTCAAATTTTTCCACCTAAAATATTCAACATAATCTGACCTATAAACCACTCAAATAAGTGCAAAACTAGTTTCTATGCAATAAACTTTCATATTTTGACCTTATTTCGAAAGTTGGAAATTGGTCGAAAAATCGTCAAAAACCAAAGGTTAACCCCTTTACTTTTTGGTGCCAATTTTTCCACCTAAAATATTCAACGTAATCTCACCGAAAAACCACTCAAATCAGTGCAAAACTAGTTTCTATGCAATAAACTTTCATATTTTGACCTTATTTCGAAAGTTGGAAATTGGTCGAAAAATCGTCAAAAACCAAAGGTTAACCCCTTTACTTTTTGGTCCAATTTTTCCACCTAAAATATTCAACGTAATTTCACCGAAAAACCACTCAAATCAGTGCAAAACTAGTTTCTATGCAATAAACTTTCATATTTTGACCTTATTTCGAAAGTTGGAAATTGGTCGAAAAATCGTCAAAAACCAAAGGTTAACCCCTTTACTCTTTGGTCCAATTTTTCAACCTAAAATATTCAACGTAATTTCACCGAAAAACCACTCAAATCAGTGCAAAACTAGTTTCTATGCAATAAACTTTCATATTTTGACCTTATTTCGAAAGTTGGAAATTGGTCGAAAAATCGTCAAAAACCAAAGGTTAACCCCTTTACTTTTTGGTCCAATTTTTCCACCTAAAATATTCAACGTAATCTCACCGAAAAACCACTCAAATCAGTGCAAAACTAGTTTCTATGCAATAAACTTTCATATTTTGACCTTATTTCGAAAGTTGGAAATTGGTCGAAAAATCGTCAAAAACCAAAGGTTAACCCCTTTACTTTTTGGTGCAATTTTTCAACCTAAAATATTCAACGTAATTTCACCGAAAAACCACTCAAATCAGTGCAAAACTAGTTTCTATGCAATAAACTTTCATATTTTGACCTTATTTCGAAAGTTGGAAATTGGTCGAAAAATCGTCAAAAACCAAAGGTTAACCCCTTTACTTTTTGGTCCAATTTTTCCACCTAAAATATTCAACGTAATCTCACCGAAAAACCACTCAAATCAGTGCAAAACTAGTTTCTATGCAATAAACTTTCATATTTTGACCTTATTTCGAAAGTTGGAAATTGGTCGAAAAATCGTCAAAAACCAAAGGTTAACCCCTTTACTTTTTGGTCCAATTTTTCCACCTAAAATATTCAACGTAATCTCACCGAAAAACCACTCAAATCAGTGCAAAACTAGTTTCTATGCAATAAACTTTCATATTTTGACCTTATTTCGAAAGTTGGAAATTGGTCGAAAAATCGTCAAAAACCAAAGGTTAACCCCTTTACTTTTTGGTCCAATTTTTCCACCTAAAATATTCAACGTAATTTCACCGAAAAACCACTCAAATCAGTGCAAAACTAGTTTCTATGCAATAAACTTTCATATTTTGACCTTATTTCGAAAGTTGGAAATTGGTCGAAAAATCGTCAAAAACCAAAGGTTAACCCCTTTACTTTTTGGTGCCAATTTTTCAACCTAAAATATTCAACGTAATCTCACCGAAAAACCACTCAAATCAGTGCAAAACTAGTTTCTATGCAATAAACTTTCATATTTTGACCTTATTTCGAAAGTTGGAAATTGGTCGAAAAATCGTCAAAAACCAAAGGTTAACCCCTTTACTTTTTGGTGCCAATTTTTCCACCTAAAATATTCAACGTAATTTCACCGAAAAACCACTCAAATCAGTGCAAAACTAGTTTCTATGCAATAAACTTTCATATTTTGACCTTATTTCGAAAGTTGGAAATTGGTCGAAAAATCGTCAAAAACCAAAGGTTAACCCCTTTACTTTTTGGTCCAATTTTTCCACCTAAAATATTCAACATAATCTGACCTATAAACCACTCAAATCAGTGCAAAACTAGTTTCTATGCAATAAACTTTCATATTTTGACCTTATTTCGAAAGTTGGAAATTGGTCGAAAAATCGTCAAAAACCAAAGGTTAACCCCTTTACTTTTTGGTCCAATTTTTCCACCTAAAATATTCAACGTAATCTCACCGAAAAACCACTCAAATCAGTGCAAAACTAGTTTCTATGCAATAAACTTTCATATTTTGACCTTATTTCGAAAGTTGGAAATTGGTCGAAAAATCGTCAAAAACCAAAGGTTAACCCCTTTACTTTTTGGTCCAATTTTTCCACCTAAAATATTCAACATAATCTGACCTATAAACCACTCAAATCAGTGCAAAACTAGTTTCTATGCAATAAACTTTCATATTTTGACCTTATTTCGAAAGTTGGAAATTGGTCGAAAAATCGTCAAAAACCAAAGGTTAACCCCTTTACTTTTTGGTGCAATTTTTCCACCTAAAATATTCAACGTAATCTTACCGAAAAACCACTCAAATCAGTGCAAAACTAGTTTCTATGCAATAAACTTTCATATTTTGACCTTATTTCGAAAGTTGGAAATTGGTCGAAAAATCGTCAAAAACCAAAGGTTAACCCCTTTACTTTTTGGTGCCAATTTTTCCACCTAAAATATTCAACGTAATCTCACCGAAAAACCACTCAAATCAGTGCAAAACTAGTTTCTATGCAATAAACTTTCATATTTTGACCTTATTTCGAAAGTTGGAAATTGGTCGAAAAATCGTCAAAAACCAAAGGTTAACCCCTTTACTTTTTGGTCAAATTTTTCCACCTAAAATATTCAACATAATCTGACCTATAAACCACTCAAATCAGTGCAAAACTAGTTTCTATGCAATAAACTTTCATATTTTGACCTTATTTCGAAAGTTGGAAATTGGTCGAAAAATCGTCAAAAACCAAAGGTTAACCCCTTTACTCTTTGTTCCAATTTTTCCACCTAAAATATTCAACGTAATCTCACCGAAAAACCACTCAAATCAGTGCAAAACTAGTTTCTATGCAATAAACTTTCATATTTTGACCTTATTTCGAAAGTTGGAAATTGGTCGAAAAATCGTCAAAAACCAAAGGTTAACCCCTTTACTTTTTGGTCCAATTTTTCCACCTAAAATATTCAACATAATCTGACCTATAAACCACTCAAATCAGTGCAAAACTAGTTTCTATGCAATAAACGTTCATATTTTGACCTTATTTCGAAAGTTGGAAATTGGTCGAAAAATCGTCAAAAACCAAAGGTTAACCCCTTTACTTTTTGGTGCAATTTTTCCACCTAAAATATTCAACGTAATCTCACCGAAAAACCACTCAAATCAGTGCAAAACTAGTTTCTATGCAATAAACTTTCATATTTTGACCTTATTTCGAAAGTTGGAAATTGGTCGAAAAATCGTCAAAAACCAAAGGTTAACCCCTTTACTTTTTGGTCCAATTTTTCCACCTAAAATATTCAACGTAATCTCACCGAAAAACCACTCAAATCAGTGCAAAACTAGTTTCTATGCAATAAACTTTCATATTTTGACCTTATTTCGAAAGTTGGAAATTGGTCGAAAAATCGTCAAAAACCAAAGGTTAACCCCTTTACTTTTTGGTCCAATTTTTCCACCTAAAATATTCAACGTAATCTCACCGAAAAACCACTCAAATCAGTGCAAAACTAGTTTCTATGCAATAAACTTTCATATTTTGACCTTATTTCGAAAGTTGGAAATTGGTCGAAAAATCGTCAAAAACCAAAGGTTAACCCCTTTACTTTTTGGTCAAATTTTTCCACCTAAAATATTCAACATAATCTGACCTATAAACCACTCAAATCAGTGCAAAACTAGTTTCTATGCAATAAACTTTCATATTTTGACCTTATTTCGAAAGTTGGAAATTGGTCGAAAAATCGTCAAAAACCAAAGGTTAACCCCTTTACTTTTTGGTGCCAATTTTTCCACCTAAAATATTCAACGTAATCTCACCGAAAAACCACTCAAATCAGTGCAAAACTAGTTTCTATGCAATAAACTTTCATATTTTGACCTTATTTCGAAAGTTGGAAATTGGTCGAAAAATCGTCAAAAACCAAAGGTTAACCCCTTTACTTTTTGGTCCAATTTTTCCACCTAAAATATTCAACATAATCTGACCTATAAACCACTCAAATCAGTGCAAAACTAGTTTCTATGCAATAAACTTTCATATTTTGACCTTATTTCGAAAGTTGGAAATTGGTCGAAAAATCGTCAAAAACCAAAGGTTAACCCCTTTACTCTTTGGTCCAATTTTTCAACCTAAAATATTCAACGTAATCTTACCGAAAAACCACTCAAATCAGTGCAAAACTAGTTTCTATGCAATAAACTTTCATATTTTGACCTTATTTCGAAAGTTGGAAATTGGTCGAAAAATCGTCAAAAACCAAAGGTTAACCCCTTTACTTTTTGGTCCAATTTTTCCACCTAAAATATTCAACGTAATCTCACCGAAAAACCACTCAAATCAGTGCAAAACTAGTTTCTATGCAATAAACTTTCATATTTTGACCTTATTTCGAAAGTTGGAAATTGGTCGAAAAATCGTCAAAAACCAAAGGTTAACCCCTTTACTTTTTGGTGCAATTTTTCAACCTAAAATATTCAACGTAATCCTACCGAAAAACCACTCAAATCAGTGCAAAACTAGTTTCTATGTAATAAACTTTCATATTTTGACCTTATTTCGAAAGTTGGAAATTGGTCGAAAAATCGTCAAAAACCAAAGGTTAACCCCTTTACTTTTTGGTCCAATTTTTCCACCTAAAATATTCAACGTAATCTCACCGAAAAACCACTCAAATCAGTGCAAAACTAGTTTCTATGCAATAAACTTTCATATTTTGACCTTATTTCGAAAGTTGGAAATTGGTCGAAAAATCGTCAAAAACCAAAGGTTAACCCCTTTACTCTTTGGTCCAATTTTTCCACCTAAAATATTCAACGTAATCTCACCGAAAAACCACTCAAATCAGTGCAAAACTAGTTTCTATGCAATAAACTTTCATATTTTGACCTTATTTCGAAAGTTGGAAATTGGTCGAAAAATCGTCAAAAACCAAAGGTTAACCCCTTTACTTTTTGGTCAAATTTTTCCACCTAAAATATTCAACATAATCTGACCTATAAACCACTCAAATCAGTGCAAAACTAGTTTCTATGCAATAAACTTTCATATTTTGACCTTATTTCGAAAGTTGGAAATTGGTCGAAAAATCGTCAAAAACCACAGGTTAACCTCTTTACTTTTTGGTGCCAATTTTTCAACCTAAAATATTCAACGTAATCTCACCGAAAAACCACTCAAATCAGTGCAAAACTAGTTTCTATGCAATAAACTTTCATATTTTGACCTTATTTCGAAAGTTGGAAATTGGTCGAAAAATCGTCAAAAACCAAAGGTTAACCCCTTTACTTTTTGGTCCAATTTTTCCACCTAAAATATTCAACATAATCTGACCTATAAACCACTCAAATCAGTGCAAAACTAGTTTCTATGCAATAAACTTTCATATTTTGACCTTATTTCGAAAGTTGGAAATTGGTCGAAAAATCGTCAAAAACCAAAGGTTAACCCCTTTACTTTTTGGTCCAATTTTTCCACCTAAAATATTCAACGTAATCTCACCGAAAAACCACTCAAATCAGTGCAAAACTAGTTTCTATGCAATAAACTTTCATATTTTGACCTTATTTCGAAAGTTGGAAATTGGTCGAAAAATCGTCAAAAACCAAAGGTTAACCCCTTTACTTTTTGGTCCAATTTTTCCACCTAAAATATTCAACATAATCTGACCTATAAACCACTCAAATCAGTGCAAAACTAGTTTCTATGCAATAAACTTTCATATTTTGACCTTATTTCGAAAGTTGGAAATTGGTCGAAAAATCGTCAAAAACCAAAGGTTAACCCCTTTACTTTTTGGTGCAATTTTTCCACCTAAAATATTCAACGTAATCTTACCGAAAAACCACTCAAATCAGTGCAAAACTAGTTTCTATGCAATAAACTTTCATATTTTGACCTTATTTCGAAAGTTGGAAATTGGTCGAAAAATCGTCAAAAACCAAAGGTTAACCCCTTTACTTTTTGGTGCCAATTTTTCCACCTAAAATATTCAACGTAATCTCACTGAAAAACCACTCAAATCAGTGCAAAACTAGTTTCTATGTAATAAACTTTCATATTTTGACCTTATTTCGAAAGTTGGAAATTGGTCGAAAAATCGTCAAAAACCAAAGGTTAACCCCTTTACTTTTTGGTCCAATTTTTCCACCTAAAATATTCAACGTAATCTCACCGAAAAACCACTCAAATCAGTGCAAAACTAGTTTCTATGTAATAAACTTTCATATTTTGACCTTATTTCGAAAGTTGGAAATTGGTCGAAAAATCGTCAAAAACCAAAGGTTAACCCCTTTACTTTTTGGTCCAATTTTTCCACCTAAAATATTCAACGTAATCTCACCGAAAAACCACTCAAATCAGTGCAAAACTAGTTTCTATGTAATAAACTTTCATATTTTGACCTTATTTCGAAAGTTGGAAATTGGTCGAAAAATCGTCAAAAACCAAAGGTTAACCCCTTTACTTTTTGGTGCAATTTTTCCACCTAAAATATTCAACGTAATCTCACCGAAAAACCACTCAAATCAGTGCAAAACTAGTTTCTATGCAATAAACTTTCATATTTTGACCTTATTTCGAAAGTTGGAAATTGGTCGAAAAATCGTCAAAAACCAAAGGTTAACCCCTTTACTTTTTGGTCAAATTTTTCGACCTCGAAAATTATGTGAAATATTAGTGGAAAGTTCCATAAAATAAGGGCAAAACTATATTATACTGACCAAACTTTCATATTTTGATCTTATTTCGAAAGTTTGAAATTCGTCGAAAAATCATCAAAACCCATGGGTTATCCCCTTTACTTTTCCGTGACATTTATCGAGGTCGAAAATTATCTCAATTATTAGTGTAAAGCCGTGAAATAAGGGCAAAACTATGTTATTCAGCCCAAACTTTCATACTTTGGTCTTATTTCGAAAGTTTAAAATTGGTCGAAAAATCGTCAAAAAACCCTTTACTTTTCGGTGAAATTTTTCGACTTCGAAATTATCTGAAATATTAGTGTAAAGACCCTGAAAGAAGGGTAAAACTATGTTATTCGGCCAAACTTTCATATTTTGGCCTTATTTCGAAAGTTTGAAATTGGTCGAAAAATCTTCAAAAACCATGGGTTAACCCCTTTACTTTTCGGTGAAATATTTGACGTGAAGATTCTGTCCAAATTCTAAACTGACTGAAGAGCCGTATCACCAGCGTAGATACGCGACCATTTGCATTCATGTACATTGCATAGCGCTAGCAGACAACCATTAACAGTATTCTACTATACATTAGGGATAATGAAATTTTATTTAAGCAAGATATTCCTCTTGGGTAATTGAAATTTTATCCCTAATGTATAGCAGAATGGTGTCAGTGGCGGTATAGAATGCCCTTTGATGGAAATGGTTGCGTATCTACGCTAGTGAATGTCGATTGAATAAAATGAATGTATTTGGGTGTCAATGAGTTTGAGGTTGGCGTTAATAACAGTATATTTTCTGGTTATGAACAGCAAAAGGTGTATTGCAGAGGTCTAAGCTATAATAATTATCTCAAAATTCATGTATTAATAATTTAACAGTGACAAGAACGTGTCCTGCATAATGAATAAGTGCAAGCTAAATCAGGATCAAAATTATTTGCAAGAAGATCTCTGTAAATTGTTTGTAAAAACAATTTAAAACTTGGAATTCTAGAAAAAGTACCGTCAGGCGCTACCTTAAGAATAAAGTTCCAAAGTTTAACTATACGATTAAAATAAGGTTGTTGAAAAGTACTAGTTTTACAAGGTGTCTGGAGAAAAGATAATGACGCCAGTCTTGTTCGACTGGAGACTATAGGTATAAGTTAATCTTATCGATCTTGATGTGGATCATATCTACACTTAAAATAAAAAATCAAATCTTTAGTCTCTCTATCATAGGAGAGTGGCAAGAGATTAAGACACTTCAAGCATGCCGTACACCTATATATATTCTCATTGTAAAATCCACAGTGTAGCACGCCTCTTTAAGCCCTCTATCCTCTTCATTAAATTGGCGCTACCTGGCGACCAAACCTGTGTACCATAACTCAAACTGTGATTTAACAAGTGACAAATACAAAGTTTTCCTGACCTGTTCATCCGTCAAGCTATAGCAGGTGCGTTTCAAAAGGTCCAGCATTTTGTTAGCCCTTGACACAACCTGCATAACTTGAGAATCCCATTTCAAATTATTGCTCATTTTGATGCCCAGATCAGTTTCCTCGTTGCAACGTGTGAGTTCAGTACCACCAAGAATGTAATGGAACAGACAACATTTCTTTCTTGAAACTGTAATAATTTTACATTTAGAAGGATTAAAGTTCATACGACTTTCAATACTCCACTTTTCCAGACTAATTAAATCGCGCTGTAAAGCCGGGAGAGTCGGCGGAGGGAAGTATAGATCGTAACACTTTAGAGTCATCAGCGTAAAGGGCTTAGTTCGAATTTGGCGACACCCTCGGTTAAAAAGACGTGCGTTGACAGCGTAAATGAGTAGAAGAGGAATAAATTTCAGCCAGGACTAAGTTTTTGCATTTTCAGGCTAGGCTGAAACTCGTCCACTGGGCATTTTTCAAGTTGAAATGATGTCATTCATGTTTCTATCACAGCACAGAGACACTCCAGTAACTCTAGTTATTAAAGGTAACTACACAATACGCACAACAGATTCCACTAAATAACTAGAATCATCTGAACTTTTACGTCACGAGTGATTTATCAATTATTTGGTAATTGTAGCTTTCACTAATCGTAAGTTACAACATAAATATATATTTAAGAACTAGAAACAGGCAACGACTACATTCCTCTTGATCACATTTTTGAAAATATTCCTAATTCCGAGGGAATATAACAATGGTGATCAAACTTCTGGCGCGGCGGGCATCATAGAGCAGCGGGAACACATGGTGGTTCTGTGGACGAGGGTAGGATTGGGGTGGTAGATTGATACAGTTAGGGTTCATGGAACTTGATCACAATCATAGGGTTCACAGACCTAAGAACTGAGAGTCAAAGGGAAAATCCAAGACCAGAACAATTTTTTTTCATTTACAATGATGGAGTGAACGGATTAAAATTACATGGGATCAGAAAAAAAAAGTTAGGAAAAATAATATTATCTCTGTTGGCTCGCGGGCCACACTGCCACCTCTTGTGGGCCACACAGTCACATCTCGTGGGTCGGGGTAAGTTCACGTCTGGACTACAAAACATTCTCATCTTTGCTCAAATCCCTCAGTTTACATAAAATGTCCAATCTAAAATATTTACATGCACAAACATGATGAAGTCAGTGATTTCCTTCAGGATTCATTTCCAATCATTTCGATAGCTTTCACAAGACCAGCAATTTTTTCTTGCACATCCGTGTCACCCGATGCAGTATTCTCACAAGCTGTGCTTGCTTTGGCAGCAAACTCGGCAGCCTGTACAAAAACAAGAAATAATCTTCAGTTGCCGTTTTTTTACACTTCCCGAAGAAGTGCTTTTGCGATACTGTCAAGTGAAGTGCTCTTAAAAATTGCAGTTATTTCCCGCTCAACATGAATTGGTTGGCCTGCCATTTTAACAACGACTTTGATTCAATAACATACCTGTTTTGCATCATGAAGTACGTAATATAGCATCGCTAAGGTCAGATAAATTTTGCTCATGACAGCCGCACTTTGCACAGCTTGTTGTTCTCTTACTTCAAGTATTGCACTAAGAACTTGAACTGCTTCTGCCTCTTGGGCTTCGTCTACGGGCAAAAACACCAAAGTTAATAAGTACAGAATCCAGAACCAGCTGACGACTTTAAAAAGTATAAGATGAAGCAAAGTCCGAATAAAAGTGACATCTTGAAAAACCCAAGATTTATATTATAAAGCATTTCAACATTTATTCTTGTTTATAACCTATATCTTGGGTTTTTCAAGATGCCGTTTTATCCAGATTTTGCTTCATCTTATAGAAGTATAATACGAAACATAATGCGAATAAGAGAGACATCTTGAAACTCAAGATCTGAGTGAAAACAAGACGAGACTATAATCTTGTAGTAATATTTCGAATTTATTACAAATTCATCTTGAAGATGAATAATTGTAATAAATTCGAAATATTACTACAACGTTATAGTCTCGTCTTGTTTTCACTCACATCTTCAGTTTCAAGATGTCACTCTTGTTCGGAGTATGTTTCGTATTATACTACTCAAAGCTATCGGCAGGCACTGGATTTAGCTTCGTCTTACACCGAGGAAAATGACTGTTTTTCTTTTGTCTCATTCGCACAATTCCATTTTAATACAATTCACTGTTAAAATAAACTTCAAGTAAATAATAACTTTCCAAACAGTATACATGCTCCGGAAAGACTAATACGCCATCTTCAGTACAAATAATTATGGGTATTTACAAGTGTTATTTAGATGCTAACCTAGTGGATACACAGGGTATAACGCAACTAATGGAATTCACAAAGTGTTAACAAAAATGTATTGATACTTCGTGAATTTCCTCAGATGCGTTATGCCCTGTATATCCATTAGGTTAGCATATAAATAACACTTGTAAATGTCCATAATCAATTGTATTGAAGATGGCCCAGGTCTTGCCGAAACATGTATACTATTAAAAAAATTGTCGTTCCTATGGAAATAACAACTCTGTGCCGAAATGATTGTTGAATTTGAACTAACGAGGAAGCCACGTCTGATCCTCGATCCACGTTAAACATTTGGAAAGACAAATTTACCTAGCATATCCATGTCTTTCTGTTGTCCATCATTAAACATCGGCCCAATACCACTCGGTACCTCTGGAGTACGAGTTCTTTGATCAACCAGCTTGCTCAAATAGTTGTTCCAAATATCTGTAACCTGGGGTATAAAAAAACGAAGAAAAAGACATTGATATGGCTATATTCTCTAAATATATTTTGTTTACTGTTTTATAACTTGAAGTAGAGTCAGGTGTGTCTGTAGGGATGTGACATCCCTCAAAAGCTTCTCAAAAGCCAGAAAATTTTGGTATTCAACGATAGTAATTTTGACAAAATTTGGTTCAGTTAGGTAGGTCAAAATCCTTTTGGTTGCTGGTTTACATGTAATTTACGAACTAGGGCTGAGCAAGTAAGGTTACACCATACATGGCCTCAATGGACGTCAAATTAAATTCCGGCAAGCTAGACACACCTCAATCAAACTAAGTCAACTATGCCCCTGAGATAACTGTCCTTTAGAATTTCCTGTTCATACTCAATTTATTGACATTAACTCATCAATGCTGCACAATTCTGTGCATCAGAACAAGGTGACTGCCCTATCACTGGTGAACAACCATAACGGTTAACCCAACGGTTCTCAACATATTTTGGATAAAATCTCCCTTCGTCATACTAAAACCTTGTCATTGCCCATTGAGCAGACCCAGTCTCAGTTCTGTGCCCTGCCACCACACGACCCCAGAGTAATACCATACTGAATACAGGAACTATAATTCATAGTCGTTCATTTCAGTATTGCCAAGTTAGTCACTCAGTTCTTTTTACTAGAGCTGGACTTTGTGGGTTACACCATGTGATCTTTACATTTATGAGCTTTCGGTCCGTGAACTCAGACCGTTATCAGAGAATTTGTTGACGTTTACAATGTTCTAAACGTTCACAAATTTTCCGAGGACTGTCCCAGTTCACGGGTCGAAAGCTCATAAATATAAAAAACACATCGTGTAGACAACAAAGTCTACCTCTCGTAAAAAGAACGATTTCCACCATGCAAAGCCTCAAACAACACAGTCAATCAGTGTCAGATTTTAACAGCAAATGACAACTAGAAACTTGAAAATGCTTTGGTGGTGAATGACTGATGAAAACCCAATATTCCTCTGCCGCCTTCCTTCCATCTTCCCCTGATGTCCTTTGAATGCCCACTGGGGACCGGTAACACCCCTGCTTAAGAACTGCTAGGTTAACACAGACACTTATTCAGCACAGTGTATGCCTGTCCCACAGTTGGTTAAAACGTCAGCATAATAATCATTATAGTTACCATGGCAAACTGAGTCAACCCAGGGAACCTGGTAATCAAGAATAATATAACCCAGAATTTCAGTAATGATAGTTATGGGATCTCTTATACAACAGTGCTGTTCATAACATTGAGCTGTTGAACAAAATCAGAATTTCTTTACCATAATCATGATTGTGTACGTATTGTTTTTTTTCCACTTTCCTGCTTTTAAATCAAATCAGTTAAAAACAATATCCACCAAGCAATGTAATGATTTATGCTACTTGTTAGCACCTTCCAAATTTGGTTCACCTGGTTGGTAAATGAGAGATTTACACAGTAGGAATATGGTAGTTCAGGCTTCAGGATTTAGGTTCTTCAGGAGATACCACACTTTTTGTTTGCTGGTTTAACTATAGTCATTAATTTCATAAACTCATAGTTACCACAGTCGTACAAATTACCAAGTGCATTAAATTGTACTTTACCTGATTGAAGAGTGAGGATGCTACATCCAATCTGTTCTGTCTATGGAATATATTTGCCATATGAAAATATCCACCTGATGTTTGGATATCATCTGTGCCATAAGCACATGATGCATGATACACCTTAAATAACAAAGACAAGTATAAATACATTTACAACAATGAATATGTGAACAACTTATGCTGGTTTGTGATAGCTCTTTTTAAGGCTGAAGAACATGAACTAGACCCAGGAAACTTGGTGGATAGATATTATTCAAGATTATGAAACTTAATGTAACATGAAAAACACTTTTAACATCTAAATTGTTTATAAGAAAAGTGATGACCATGTTGCTATGGCAATGATAATATCCTAATATGGCTCTGGTCATTATTTAATGTGCTTTAACTCACTGAAGTGCACCATGATACTCCTCTTTTCATTAATATTTTTCTCCACATATGAGTAATCTTTGAGCAGGTTTATAATTAATCAATTGATCAATTAATCAGTCAAATTAATCAGTCAATCAATCAATCAATCAATCAAGAAATTCATTTAAACAGGACAAAACCTCTTCAGCAGTTTTTCAATGTGACCATTAACCCTAGAGGGCTTCCCTTGACATGTAAAATTGTCTGACATTAGCAAGAATAAAATAATAGTGTGTCTCCAGTAGGAAAAGGTTAAGAATCCTTGATGTAATTGAGAATGAGTAAAATCAATAACAAATTATTGTGCTATGTTCAAGTTCTGCAGGTTTTCTAATCCTAGAAACTCTACTAAACTTGATACTTCTGCAAATATTACTTTATATTGTATAACAGATTTGCAATTTACCAACAAGTAATATCTCATCCAAGAATATTTCAGTAAACCATAACTTACATCATTTGATAAATGACCCAGGGCTTCAGAAAAGTTTTCTTTTGCAGCCTGTAGTAATCCTAGATTTCTATACAATCTAGATTTTATTTCATTGCCACATTCAGGTGTTTTTAACACTGTCCACTGGGCTTGAGACAGGTATTCATTGGCTTGGGACAGCTTACCTAAACCTGAGAATATGAGAGAGTAATCTTTCATCTGTAACCACAAACAGTGTAAGTTTATTGAAGAAAACACTGTGGCATTTATGCAAATATTACTTGTAATTTACCCAATTCCTTCTTTGACACAAACACCCACCATTATACACCTCCACTACCAAAAATAATGTTTGTACACATGTGAGCAATTGTCTTGTATTATATACTTAATATTAATATTAAATCTTTGATGTTTTACAAAAATGTTATTAGGCCAGCACCAAAACTTAGATGCAACACCAATGAGTGGACATAGAAAAGTTTAAAGGTGGTATTCAGCTAAAAAACAAGAGAACAAGGTGTAAATCTCATAGGAACCAGACAAAGGCATATGTATAAAATTTCAGAACTTGATTTCCTTATTTTTAGGAAAACCACTAGCTTTAGACTTTTTCTTTGTTGGTTGAAAATCATCAACATTATGCAGCAGTCCATTTTTGATATTATTTTAGTGCTTGTCTGGCAGCTCATATTCATATGGTTACCATGGCAACATGTAAGCAAACTCACAGCCAAGAAAAAGTCAGAAATGGTCATTCAGGGACCATGGAAAATACCTAATTATTTTGATAGAAAAGAAAAAAGGAATTGAGAACCTGGTGTGTTGCTATTGTATCACCAGCCAGACAAACACTCAAATACTAATATTTCTGCCAAGTTTCATTTGCCTTCCAAATTTCAAAAGATTTAAATGTTTTTAAATCTAGCCCATACAATCACAGAATACAAGCAATTAAGCTTTAAAATGCTCATATCATGCTAACAGCAACTGACAAAGAATAAATTTGAAAGGGATTCTTTTTTTTTAATGAATGCATGTTTTTTTAAGGAAAGAGAATGTACAGCATTGGTTTTTGTCATTATATAAGCAGGTTAACAATGTGCTTGTGGAAACATGACCAATCTTTATACAGACTACAATAGTCACTTATGATAACAAGTTACCATTGTTGCTGATTGTCTTGTCTAGCAGGCCTTGTGCTAAGTTATGGAAAAATAAAATATGAGTCCATTCCTATTTCCTAATTGTCCAGACGAGTCCCAGACTTGGTAATCATAAAAACAAAGGTTCATAATTTTCATTACAGCAGGTATACTACCAGTATGTGGCATATATACCATCTTACCTATACTTGCCTCACCCAAAATGAGATAAGATGGCACCAATTCAATACTTGACAAACCATAAACCTGAATAGCAAACTTCAGAGCAGCCAAGGCTGCAGGCACAGCATGATCATAATTTCCTTCAAAGAGGAGTTTCTGTCCAGCTGTACGACACAGCTCAATCATTTGTTTCTACAGTAAGTTTGAAGGCAGAAAGTTACAAAAAATGTTCAACTAAATTATCACTAGCCTTGAAACTAAGTAACCACTGGTGGTAGAACTGTTTTTCAATACAGTATACATACATACTGTATGTATACTGACTCCAGGAAGATGTTCCCACAATAGTTCATAACTCCTTTTTCTAAAATCTCTACATCACTGGAACTGATATCATGTCCTGTCCTCTAGATGTGATCCTTAACTGCAGACTCATTTTTTTCGCCTTACTCCTGGTTTATGTTCAGACCAGTATGAGTTCCAAGATCTTTTACTCCCTCCAATGTAAGTAAACAAACAACATTTGCATTTTAACTTTACATACAATTCCCTTAGTTTCCACCTTTGTAGCTCTACCTTTTGGTTTCCAAAACATGTCTGCCAAAACTGTAATGGACTTGTACACTACTCTAATGCTGGCACTACTCAAAATACGCTTAAGATATCTCTGAAAGAGTTACCCTCCTCCACCAATAGTTTCTTTTAGAAGACCTAGAAACCTTAAAGATGAGTTGGTTATGGCAAAGTTGAAGGATGAAAGAGTTATTAGTGTAGGAATGAAGAAATGTGGTAAATCATGTTGCAAAGTTTGTGATTTTGTGGAGGAAGGTAGAGATTTTGAAGGACATGCGAATAAATTTAAGATTAGTTATTCCTTTGATTGTGACTCTGAAGGCATGGTTTACCTCATTTCATGTACAAAATGTAGAAAGAATGATGTTGGAAGTACCATTACATTGTTTAGGAAAAGGTTTAATAATCACAAAAGTAGTCTGGTTAGATATGGGAAGGGACAAAGGGGCATATCAGGTGAGCATTTGTATGCACATTTTTATGAAGAGGGGCATGAAGGCATCGAAAATATGACTGTAAAGATAATTGATAAAACGAATATTAATGAATCAACTATTAGAGAGGGATTTTGGGCATACAAATTGAACTTGTTTGTCCCAAATGGTTTGAACATTAGAGATTTTTTGTAATATATTTGAATTTTAAATAGTATTTTTACGTATAAATGCAGGACTTGCATCGCTAGTAAAATGTATTCTTGATAAAGAGGCTTGCCCTGAAATGTTGAATAAAGTTTTGTTAAAAAAAGTTTATCTTGATGATTTTATATATATGTATGTACGTATGTATAAATTGATTATTTATTAACTGAGTGTAAAGTCTGTATATAGAAAAGTATTTGTCTGAGGTTTTTGTACAGACCAAGCAACAAAGGAGTGAGGTCTGTGCAGAAAAAACCAAGGGCAAATACTTTCCCATACAGACCAAACAAACGAGGTTAATAAGGAATTTGTTATATGGCTTTTGGTTCCTTTCTTCATGGCTTTTAACCCATTTTAACCCATAATCATGGATTAGTGGCTTAGGTTTACTTGCTTGTTTTTATGCATTCTTTCAGATTTTTTGCACCTATTTATGTAGTTTTCTACTTAAAATTATCATTAGGAACATTTA
This sequence comes from Heliopora coerulea, assembly GCA_030142905.1. Taxonomy (NCBI): domain Eukaryota; kingdom Metazoa; phylum Cnidaria; class Anthozoa; order Scleralcyonacea; family Helioporidae; genus Heliopora; species Heliopora coerulea. The sequence continues at coordinate 236,777 of JASJOG010000347.1, read as the reverse complement.
ACTTCTTTTTTTTTGTAGCTTACTGCTACAAATCATCTGTAGCACATATTTGAATCAGGTTTGTTTGTCTTCAAATCAACTCAGAAATTTTCCTGCTAAAACTAGCCAGTCTGTACAGAAAACTTATTGCCCAGCTAGGTAGCCAATCAGCACGAGTCATTTTGTGTATAGAGCATAGACCGGCTAACGAGTTCAGCCATATAATATATATATATATTATATCGCTTACCTCAAAAAGTCACTACAGCCTGTTTCATCTAGTGACTTTTTGAGGTAAGCAATATAATCCCATTTGCTCTTTCTTTGCGTTATTGAGCCCTTCTTGCATTTCGTAAACCTAAACGTTCAAGTAATACGTATATATATATATATATATATAGCTACAGACAGAACCGTTTCAGCCTAATATATATATATATATATATATATATATATATATATTGGTGGTCTAATTTTTAACTGTAACAAGATAACATCAAGACAGAAGCCAGGCGACGTTTGTTCAGAACATCTCTTTTCGAATACAATAATGTACATGTCCTTTCTAGAGAGCTGAGTTAATAAAAGCAGCAGACCAGTTCTGAATGGCATTCAAAACTTTGCTCACCTGCCGAGTAACTTGTTGATTTTTCCTATGTTGTCTATCTTCTTCCGAACCCACAAACGGTACTGGAGTCCGTAATGGAATTAACAACTGACAGATCTTTTCATGAATTCCAAGCCAGTCAGCTTTCTGGTGCTCCGGCGAGCTATTGAGAGTAAAAACAGAATCCTCCTTATAACTTGAAAGGGTCGGCTTGAAGTCAAATAACAGTTTGAGTCAGTGGTCTGTACAGATATGCCATAGAAACATGAGCTCAGCCCCGGCTGGCTAGGGAAAATCATCGACGTGCATATCATGTAATGGTAACAACTCATCTTGCTTACCAATAATACGTGACTCGACAGTTGCTACATTGCTCAAAAGCTGGTTTCTGGCAGAGTTCGCACAGTAGTTTAACTCCCTTTGGATTAGCGAGAGGATTCAAAGCCATTTACCAGGGTATTTCTAATGAAAAAGACGCTAAAAAGTTGTCCTCTACTTGGTCAACCACTTCAGATCTTGTCTTCATTGCTACGCAACGGTACGGTACGGTACGAGTAGTGTCCCTGTGGTAGACTGGGACCAAGGGAACAAAATGGAAATAAAAGATGATTTGACATAAATTATTTGATATGCACCGAGAACGATACAGCGGACGGCAATCCTTGAAATATATTAACGAAGGAAGGAAATGATGGGAGATGATGGGAGATGATGGGAGATGATGGGAGATGATGGGAGATGATGGGAGATGATGGGAGATGATGGGAGATGATGGGAGATGATGGGAGATGATGGGAAATGATGGGAAATGATGGGAAATGATGGGGAATGATGGGGAATGATGGGGAATGACGGGGAATGATGGGAAAGGATGGGAAAGGTTGGGAACGGTTGGGAAAGGTTGGGAAATGATGGAAACTGATGGGAAATGATGGAAACTGATGGGAAATGATGGAAACTGACGGGAAATGATGGGAACTGACGGGAAATTATGGGAACTGAGGGGCAAAGATGAATGGACGGACGGACGGACGGAGATGACAAACCTGTGGCCCCGAATGAATGGAGGAACTGAAATGCAGATACTCATAAATTCTGAAGGACTACCATTGTTAAAAATTTTAAATAAATAATTAAATAAATAAGTAAACAAACAAATAAACAAACATGTAAATGGTTGAGCAAGTAATGGAAATACATGAAAGCAACATTTATTCAAACAGGAAATACCATCAGCATATTAATAATTCAGGTTATCAGTGGAATGGTTGTAACTGGTATCCTTTGTGGTAAGCAATCTTAACCTAAGTTTACGTCTACATTACAAACATCTTCAAGTATTCAAGTAACTACTAAATTTATTAGCTTTTAATGACTTTGTCATGCTTAACTGATGGTAAGTAGTCTGTAATTTGAAGTAACTCAAGGGTGTATTTATTAGCTATTCAGCCTCTTTGCAGTTACTTCCTGCCATTAGCTGAGAGCATAACTTATCACAGTCTAACTTCTAATTAGGTCATTTTCAGACCAAAAAGATGTTAGTAATGAAGGAATCAACTACTATTCTCACCTCTGAACTGACTATTCATCTCATTCTATAAAATCTAAGCTATTGCAACACTATCAACACTGAGCTAGTTAGCTTTAAATACCATAATTGTACAAGCCAACAATTATCTATAGGCTCAACACAACACCTACTGGTGGTTTACAAATTAAAGTAGCTTTTCCCACAAAAAAAGTAACTTAATAATCATATTTTGGATGTAAAAAAAAGGAAATAAGTGATATTACTTTAAATTTTAAATTTTCTGTTTAATATTTTTTAACTGGGCAATTTTTGAGCAACAAGAAAATTATAGCTTCCAGGTAACATCCCCAACATTGGTGCAGTAATGCAGTGATGGGTTTGTTGACAAGAACTGGATTTTTCTGTTTGTCAGTAATTAACTTACAGTTCTTCTTGGATATTGCTGTTGTGAGACTCTTGAATTTTCTCTAGCAAGTATGCTATTATTTCAGGGTTCAAATTTCCATGGTGCTTTTCCAAGAATTTTCTCACATCATCTGGTGTTTTGTGAAGACGTAGCAAGAATTCTTCAACATAAGGTTCTTGTTTCTCCAACTCTTTCAGAATTTGTTGAAGCTTAGGATCCACTTTTTGAGACATACCTCTGATATTCACCTGGAAAATCCAATTAGAAACCCATTGCAAGAATTTCTTCATATAAACATGCTAAAAATCTTTAGATTTAAATTAATACTTCCATTGTAGGATGTCTCCCCTTGATGAGTAAAATCATCTGGCATTCAAGGAATTGTCTTAATATTTCTACCTTGTTTGCTTTCCATCAATTTTTTTATTCCACACTTTGGCTTTGCATTAATTTTAATTTAATTGAATTTTAACTTTTAATTTTAATTTAACTCATTAGGGGCAGGGCTCATTACCTTAATGAGTGAAATTATCTGGCATTAGCCAGAGTAAAGTAACAGAGTGCGCCCTTGCCCCTTAATGGGTTGATTTTAATTCTAATTTTAATTTAAAATTCCAACTTTAATTTTTGACTAGATTCAAATTTCAATCGTAATTTAAATTGTAATTGAAATTTTTGGTTTGAATTTATAGTTGAGCTTTAAAGTTGTGCAATAACAAACACTTCAAAGTAAATATAAAGCAACACATACATTTCCTGGTAAGGATCTTTGTAAAGCAATCTCAATAATCTCTGCTGGTTGTGATTCTATTTCTTCTACTACAAGAATTCCATCATTATTTTCATCAAGAAGAGAAAAGCTCTAACAGAAATGAATAAATTAGCATTACATTTTAGCTTAAACTCTATTTTGTACCAACAAAGAACATCTGCAATCATGTGTTTGAGGTGGCTTCTGGAGTAAACTGCAGAAGTACCCAAAGAAAATCTGCAATGGTTGGTAGAGTCAAACAGTATCAAACTGGACAATACCCTTCTAACATAAACTCAGACAACTGCAGTGAGTGACATATGTACTACCATTGTGCTAGCCACCAGCAACTGTCATATTAATTGATAACAGTACTTTATGTACTGACATGTCTATCCTCTGTAAATATTTGTAAATAATAATAATAATAATAGCAACAAAAAATTCTGTCACATAACATAACATTATAATGCATCAATAAACTGCCAAAAAGTTAACAACTTCTATTCAACAAACTGATCACTACACAGTGGTCTAAAACAAGCCAGATTTCAACAATCGAGATACCAGGTGGAAATTGAAGTCTAGTAATAAAGACTATTGCCCAGCAAATAATTTTGAAGAAGCCCATATCTCAAATAAACAATAATTTTTGTAATCGTGTAGGTTATTTAAGCCAAAAATGTTCATGTAAATAGACACTCTGATGATGTTGCTTGTAAAGTGATGAAACGTTAGTTCCTCATTAAAGTATCTTTCAAAGCCAGATTTATTGTACAGGGTGAAGCCCCTTGGTAAGTATAATGAACTCATGACAACTGATAATAAATTAATACTCAAAACAGAAAAATTTATTTTTCTCGATAAATTTGATACCTTTTCAGATACAAGATGCTGGCCAGTATGTTCATCCTTTAAAACAAATTAATATTGTCAGTTCATTTCTTGTGATTTAATCATTATAATTGAAATATCAGCAAATATTTAAAAAATTAATAAAATCATACTTACAAGAATCAAGTCATGAATGGTATCATATGTGATTTTCCCCCCATGTTTTTCAACTACATTTAAGATCAGAAATCTAAATAAAAGATGAGAAGTGGTTAGTTTAAACAGGGCTACATGTTGATGCAAAAGTTAATCACATTAGACCATGATACAAAGCATCTTGTTATAGATAAATAATCACCTTAATTGCTCTCCATGAGTGAATTGAAAACTACTTAATGGCATTCCTTGAACTTTTGATTCATCTAATCAGAAGCAAAGACATTTATAAGGACAATTTACAGTTCATGCACTACCATACAAGTTAAATGTGGGATCAAATTTAAATTCATTTGAAATATTAAATACAACCAATATTGATCTACCATTGCAATCAGATTCATTGAAATTTTTCATTGGTGTCCACCAAATATTCACTGCAAGATTCCGTGAGTAGGAACGCACCTGATGAGCCCAACTGAAATTAAGGTAATGAATTCTTTGGATGCGGTTCACATCTTCATACAAGATACCATATAATTTTGAGAAACCTGTAATTTTCCATGTCATCTAGTCAACCAAAAAAAATCCAGAACTATTCTTGGGGAACTTACCCATGTGGGATGTATATACAGTCACCAGATTTTATACCCGCAGCCCACCATGGCATTGTCTGTAAGCTAGGGTACTTGAACATGTCAACCTTATCCACGTCCACTCCACAATATTCACCTTCTCCATGATCAATTTCAATGTTTCTGCTGTTCTCCTGGCAATATTTAAACAGTTGACATTAGCAAGCATCAGTAAGTATTACAGTGATTTAGACTGATGCATCAGACATAATAAAACACAGCAGGTATAGCCAATGGCCATAGTTAGCATGATTCAGTTTCACTATAAACATGCTCTGAGTTAGTTTAAACTGAAAATTACAAGTAATTTAGTATAAATATGTTAAACCATAGTTTGTATCTAAATTCCTCAACATTTATCAGCAAATCATGCCATAGTAGTTTGAATTAAGGCTTATCACAAATCCTTTGTTTCATAAATTAAACCCAGAAACACCAAAGCAACTGGTAAAAACTTTTTCAATACAATATTTACATAGTATGAATAATTTTTTTAATCCAAAATTGTAATACATCATAATGGGAAATACCATAAAAAGATAACATTACCTGATCAACAAAGAACCACTCTTTTTCTCCTGATAGCAGACAATTAATATTCTCTACATTGTCAATATGAAGAAATGATTTTGTTCCACCACTGCTAAACCAAATTACTGAGTCCTAAAAAAAAAGGTAACAAATATGATTTTAAAAATTCAAATTATTTGACTTTATTATGCACCCATGGGTTGTAAGTGATAATATATTATATCAGTGCTTCATGACAAAACAGGCTCATGGGTGCAATGGGGATTTCTTAAAGAGTGAGTCTAAAACAAAAATAGAAAACTTAACCTCCCTGAAAAGAATACTGGTCCAGTCAAATATTGATATTCAAAAGAAAAAAAAATTTAGGAGCCATGAAAATGCTGCGAAAATGTATTGATGTTTTAATATCTGAAATTTTTTTAATTGTAAAAACACAAGGTTATGGGACTGACATTGTGCCATTTTCTTGGAGCCAGTGATGTTGGGGCATGTGACAGCCATTTCACAGGTTAGAAATACCCCTCAGCAGATTACCAGTTCTTTTAATTCCCAAATGACAAAACTGAAAAAGAAAAGTTGATCAAACCTTTCTAACTGATTTATTTACTTTGAGAGCTAGAACACTGGTCCTAAAACAGATGCATCTGACATTTTTCATAACTGAGAATTTTGCTCCTAAGATACAGCGCCATACAAATAATTCACATTATGTACAGGACATTGGTAGTATAATTTTGAACCATCCTAAAGGATAAACTGTGCCACATTTTTAGACAAGAGTTCAAATACAATAAACTTTGTTACTTGGAGTCTTTTGGTAAATCCACCACACAGAATACATTTTGGCAACAAAAATTCATGTTGTAGTGCCCTTGGTACAGAGTCAACCAGATAACGCTCTGAAGTGTTATAGATTTCCAAGAACTCCTGTAATGTCATTACATCAGCTGGTCGCTCTCTGTTTTCTTTCTTTCCATAATCAACATTTACCTTAATATTACCATACTTGTTGCTGTATAAAGAAAAAATATGTAATTTTCAATTTCAACCCATTAAGGGGCAAGGGCACACTTGGTTAATTTACTCTGAATAATGTCAAATGGTTCTACTCATCATGGGGATGAGCCCTGTCCCTTAATGAGTTACCATAAGCAGATTCCCAGAAGTTAAATTTATTAATATGCAGATAAGTTTCTAGCTGTTTATTATACACACTGGTAAATGGGTTAGCAATCAAACTCAATGATGCATCATTCAAATCACAAAGATGGCTATCAATAACACAGGGGGGTTGGCAATCAGTTATGGTAGAGGATGTCCTAAGAAGGGTGGTCACAGGGGTGATTAATCATATTACTGATTAGGTTATCCATCACATCAGGAGGTGGGCTATCCATTACACTAAAGGAGGAGTTCCTGTCTATCACACTGAGCAGTGGGGTGTCCATAACAATGTGGGGCACTGGTATGTCCTTCACACTGGGGAGTGGGCTATCTATCACAATGAATATGGTAGTTAAATATCCATTTGACTTTCAACTATAAACATGAATATTTAATGCCAGGCATTGCATTTTCCTGCCACTCAAAGCTTTTTAGTATCCCAGTTATCCACCTGCTATGGTGTCCCACAAGGGCAGCTGCAGCTATGTCTATATGTAATCCAAACATGTGTGAGTAACATTAGTTCCTGCAAATGTGCATATCAGAACATGAGTTGCTGCAAATGTGTAAGGTGAGTTGCTGCAAATTTGTGTGCAAGATGATTAGCTGAATATGTGTGTCAAATGAGTTGCTGCAAATGTGTAAGATGGGTTGCTGAGTATGTGACAGTACGCTGGTAAAATTCACCACAGACATCAAACCAAGATGCAAATGCAACATGGCTGACCAAATGTTACAATCTGAACGAGCTATTATCGCAATCTATTTTAATTCTGGATTTATCTATGACGAAATATTATGTTTTTTGACCGAATTTCATGGTATAAACATGAGTGAACATTAGACTTAGAAAACGGCTAGGAATCTGGGTTTAAGACAACAAAAGCTTCTTTTGGGCCACACACTTGGCCAAAAAATCTTCTAATTTTGCAAACGTATGCCTACAGACCAGCAAGGTAGCCAGTAAAAATGCTTTGTTGTCTTATTTTTTTATTATCTGGTGAGTTGCACATGACATCAACATGGCCATGTTTGTCAGCATTTGATCTCCAACATGGCCAACTTAACCTTATCTTTTACCCTGTCAATTTATCATGTAATTTATCATTGACTTCAATGTAATAGATTTTTTTTCAAGTTCAGTAATGTCTACTCGAATCTACTGGAATGTGAGTTGTCTTACCTGAGATAATTGTCTGTCCACAAATTATAGCTACTAGAAATTTTAGCAGCACCTTTAAAGATTACAGGTTGAGATGGTGCCACATATTGATGGTAAAATGCTGATGCATTTGGCATGTCCCATATTTCTTTGATGTGACCTTCTGGTGGTTGGTGCGAGCCAAGGCGTTTGAAATGACCCTTTGGTGTGACCTCACTTGTCAAGTTTTCTGGAGATGACCAATGTGATTTAACTTGGTTCCATAATATGAACGTGAATAAATACCATAACTCCATATCCAATGCTGTCATTGATCCAACACCAATCACTCGACAGGTTTCTGTCAATTCCTAGTATGTAAAATTTTAAAAAATGCTATCGGAAGTTTATTGAACAATTTTGCAAGACAAGTACATACAATGGTGGTCTTTCATGTTTATAAACATCCATAACTTCTTGTTTATTAACGACTTCTACTTTGCAACTTACAGCTTGAAATCAGCATATTATTAAACTGTGCTGAGATATTAACCATCGTAGATGATCCTCTCGTTTATCTATACTTAAATTCCTGTTTTTTCCAACAGTATATTCAGTAAAAACAAACTTTGAAAAATACTTCTGAAGTTCATCGTGAATTTTGCGGGAAACACACGTACTCGCGGGAAAGCTATGAAGACGAAGAAACATGGCGGGGGTATTCGAGTTCAAAGTTTTGCCAATACTCAGTACATTAGGATGGACACTCTGATAAACAGAGTATTTTAATAAAGTATGGCTGAAAACGATAACGTTGATCCCACAGGATTTCTCCCTGAGGGAAGCGAAGCTTTATCGAAATTTATCGAGGAAGATTTGAAAAATGGGCTTGATTCGGACGAAGACATAAATAAAAGTGAGGAAACTCTTGAAAATTACAGCACAAAGGCTTTTCTCAAAGCAGCCGAGAAGGGCAAGAAAGATTTGGTCATTAAGTTTCTGGAAAAAGAAGGACGTTTCATTAATTGTAAAGATTCTGATGGTTATTCTGCCCTACACCGCGCTTCTTATAACGGTCATGTTGACGTTGTGAAGGTTCTTTTGGTACATGGAGCAGATATTGGGAGCAAAACTGAGAACGACTGGCAGCCATTGCATTGTGCATGTCGCTGGGGTGAGTTATGTGGGTCAGGTAAATTTGCATTGGTAAGGATTGAGCATCCTACCGAAAAAGTCAATATGTATCTCAGAAAAGAGAGAACAAAGAAATAGCTTTGTTGGTGGGCCTTTCATCCTTAAACCAAAATTGACTGGTGGGTGCGACTTATCAAACTGGCTTGAAGATAGTTAATGAGTTGATAATAATTAAACAGATCACTCTATTATCTTCTTGTCAGTTGGCAAATGCTGATTGCCCAGTAACAGTCATAATCACTACACTCACCAGATTTGAACCACTCAGTTATTTTGACAGACATTCCAGCTATTTAGAAAATTTCCTTTGTCAAAGTACAGGTTAATTGCTTTTCATTATGTTGATGAAATTTCTGAAACATATTCCTGGGAGTCTGGTGTACTTTATGTAAACAAGTAGAAACATACTATTTTGTTTGAAAGAGAATATTTCAGATTCCAACTTAACTATATTAGAAAAATCATCAGAATAGAATTTCGAGACTGCCAGTTTGGTGGTGGGGGATAACTCTTTAGCCTACATAGCATCTCGGCATGTCTTCTATAGGCCAGTAAAATTGCCTGGCATTAGTCAGGGAGAAAGTGCTGGGAGAATTAAGGCCATTTTGGAATTGATGGGGTTATCTGTAATTGGCTAATTCTTCAAAATTAAAATATACCGTATTGTTTTTCTAAATTTCAGATCAAACTTCAGTTGCCTCAATCCTGTTACAGAATGGTGCAAACATAAATGCTCAGACATCAGGAGGTCAGACTGCACTGCACTTGGCTGCCACACATTCAAAGGAAAATGCACTAATGGAGATTTTACTGACTGATAAAAAACTTAACCCCAACATACAAAATTGTCAAAATGAAACAGCTTTTGACCTTGCCAAACGAACAGGAAAAAACGAATTCATGTTCGAGCTTGTTGAACCCAGTGTCAATATCCAATGGTAAAAGAATTTTAATGAATATTTAATGAATAAATTCCTTTTACCAAAGCATGAAATGGTAATAAATATCCCTGATCCTTAGCAAAAGAGCTATCAGGGTGTTGCCAAGTGGAGGGTATTTGGGGGAATTGTGAGACAAATTCTTTGACCCAATAAAATATTGGATAATTATTTTGTAATATTGTTTTGTAATATTTCAGTTAGGAAAGGCATTTTTGGAGCATTCTCTGGGGTTTTAAATGTACAGTGACCGTTACCACTGAGTAAATTTATAAAATACAAAGCAATGGACACTCTGAAAAATGTTAACCTTTTTTGGAGTGTCCATTGCTTTGTATTTTAAATGTACAATATTGGTAATAACCATAGCCATAGATTTTCCAGTTGGAAAACATACTTGTAGTAAGAAAATAAGAGCCCAGATCAATATCTTAAGGTGAAAACCCATGAATAAATGAGTCAAAATGTAAGTTTGAATAAAATTTTACTAATGTTTTGTTTCCATGTGCAACATCTTCAGAGTGGATAAAATTACAGAAGTGATCACAGCTATATATCTATTTATATTATTTACCAGTATACAGGAAAGATTGGTAAGTACTGGTATGTGAAAATGCATGAACATAATTATGTACAAATAAATACCTGTATGCATGCATCATGGGTGGGCCACCAGACATATGAACAAATGTACACATCCACACATGGATTAATGCGTGCATGTACATGCATATACATACCAAAGAAGCATAAAATTTTCTATTTGTGTAGCTAGCACTGTGGTGCAAATAAAATTTAATACACCTTTTGTTATTCATTACTAGAAAATATGCTATCATTAACTCCAACCTCAAACTCATTAATGCGAAAATACATCCATTTTTTTCAATTAACATTCATTACCAAAGATACGCAACCATTTACATCAAAGGGTATTCTATAGTGCCAACAGATGACCATTAACATCATTCTACTATACAGGGTGATTCAAAAAGAATACGCCAAAATCATCACGCATTTATTCAGTTCTAAAGCATTATAATGGACTGAATCAGTGGTCATTTGATAGAGGAGTTATCCAAGTTTGATTGGGTGTCAATTTCACCGCTGTGGTTACGTAATCCTTCTGGCGCCGTTCAATTGTGCGAAGACCACGTGTTTATTTACCCTCAAAATGGCGACTCCTCAGCAGAAGGCGTTTTGTGTGCTTGTGTTTGCGAAAATCATCACGCGATATTTCAAAAATGAAAAACAATAGAAAATTCAAGTTTTTATTTCATGCTTTACAAGTGCTCAACCACCGGCGGCACGGACAACATCAAGCCGATATGAGAATTCCTCCCAAACGCGCCTCGGGATGTCGCGGTCCACCGTGTTGATTGCAGCTGTTATTCGATCTTTCATGTCATCGATATTTGCTGGCAACGGTGGAACGTAAACTTTGTCTTTAACATCAAACTTGGATAACTCCTCTATCAAATGACCACTGATTCAGTCCATTACAATGCTTTAGAACTGAATAAATGCGTGATGATTTTGGCGTATTTTTGAATCACCCTGTACATTTGGGATAATAAAATTTCAATTATACAACAGAAATATCTTGCCTGATTATAAAGATGTTATTCCTAATGTATAGTAGAACGGTGTTAATGGTTGTCTGTTGGCGCTATAGAATACCCTTTGATGCAAATGGCTGCATATCTACGCTAATGAATGTCAATTGAATAAAATGAATGTATTTTTGCATTAACGAGTTTGAGGTTTGCATTAATGATAGTATATTTTCCGGTAATAAACAGCAAAAGGTGTAATACAGTTTTTTCCCAAGGCATCACTAGGATGACTCAGACAATTTCTTCAACAAAAATTCCTGACTATTCTTTAACAGTTTTGTTAACCTTTGTTTATGTTTAGTCAACTCTGTCTCCAAGAAGTTCTCTGGTCTTCCTTCAGATTGTTTTGTGTGTTCGCCATTTGTTAATTCCTCCCACAATATTTCACTTTCAGGATCTTCAACTCCAAATCCTTGCAGAGCTTCTATGGTCTCTCGTATCTGCTTTGATCGTGCAGTTCTATGTGTCTTACTTACCTACAACACAAGCCTACATTAAGTGCAATTCATCCAGTACCAGTGTTAGTTCAAACCAGATCAGTTCTGGCAGTCAATTGTGATACAGGGAATAAGGTGCAATTTGACAAAAGTAGAGTAGTATTGAAGATCTGTCTCAGGCTCGGGAACAATTTTGTAACGTTCCCATATAACCTACTATATCTAAGTAAATCAGTACTTTTTTGTTTATACTAGATCACCTTACCAGCCACAGACATATTGTTCCCCCTAGAAGTCTAGAAAGGTCTACCCCTCATGGGTCTAGGTTAGTAAGGGAGTGAACTGAATTGCTGTGTAAAAACTGGACATCAATGCTACATGTGACCAAGGTAATCACCTCAACTGGGCAACCCAAGCACAAAGGAGAGAAGTGAAAGAAAAGTTGCCCAATCACTGCAACACCAGCATGTAAGAAACTGCCATGCTTTAATCACTCACCTTGCATGCAAAGGTGTATCTAGCTCCCTTGAATCCAGGACTTGGTGGTCTGGCAGAATGTGGAATAATTCCACGAAACACAACAATACGTCCATAACGGGGCCGGACCACAGCAACTATTTCATATTCCTCATCCCCCTGGTTGACTTCTGCAGCTGAATTCACCAAATCAAAGAACACTGTTTCCCCATAGTCATTCTCTTTCCAGTCAGGATTGAGATAAAGCAAAAAGGTATATTCATGCTAGCTCAAAATAAATACCAAAAAGAAGAAATGTCATTAATATTGATAACACAAAAAAAATAGATATCAAAAACGTAACGATTTTTTACTGTTTGGACACTGTTGTCCAAACACTAGGGATGCTGATCAACTTTCAAAAAGCTAAAAAACAATTGCTTAATGGCAGGTGTTTTCTGATGCTTTTATCCAACTTTGCAACATTCTAATAGTACCAAAGATAGAAAACCATGACATATTTCCTAAGGAAATTTGGACATATTTTGTTGCTATGCTACAGTTGGAAAGGACAGTTAATTTTGCAGCCAATAATTATATTTCAGTCAGAGATCACAGGTTTTACAAATAACAAGAGTACTGTATGTATCAAATCATGTAAGCAAATGTTTTTTCTTTTGGCAAAGTAATATTATGTAACCCTAATGTGAATAAGTGAGCTAGTATCTTAATTTACACTGGATAACCCTATCAGGTTTAAATAATTTTGCCAAGAGATCTGGCAGGGCCACCCCTCATAAGTCTAGTGTCACTACAGAAGGAAACCAGAATATCCAGAGGGAACCTGCAGTGCTTGATGGAGTCAAATTGAAAATCACTTTTCACCTACAATACTGCTGACTTTAATCTGGGAACTGCATGGAGGTGAAATCAAACCCTAGTTACATGCACATGAGAGACTTGTAGTTCACTAGTACCACTGTGCCACCAATGCCCTGCACTGGTCATGCAACACCCCACATGTTTTTATCACTGTACCAATTATGGAAAACCATCAGGTAACTCTTAAACTAAAACATGTTAGTTTCCAATTTTTCATTAAGAAACACCTCATAAGTTTCACAATCTTCATGAATTCTGGTATGATGGAAACTGTGAACGATGTTCATAGATACATCATAAGGGTACCATTCATCCAAGCCACTCAAATATTGAACCACTTTTTTCACAACTTTCCACATTCCACTCTTCACCAGAGACTCAACCTAAAACAAAGACAGTGGACTGGAATGTAAGCTAGAAACATGTCTGTTTGTATTTCAGCAGCTATTCTACCAAATATGACTATGCATCTTTCCATGTACTGTAAGTAACAGGACCATGAATGACCTCAGCATAGCCATTTTGTTAAACATAGAAAGAGGTAAATGGCAAATTAAGTATGAAGCATGTGGTTTGTCTAGGAATTTGCAACACCAATCTGAACATAAAATTCCTTTAAATGGTGTATAAAAAAAACAAAATATCTGAAGCTACCTCATCCAAATAGTCTATTACCTTTTGTGTTGATATCCATGCTACATTATCATGGTCTTCAGTCTTGTCAGTATCATAAGGCTGGAAACCAAAGGAATTGTAATCCTTCACCAGATGAGCACGGAGAACATTCAAGTCATTCTTTGTTAAGATATCATCAAATATTGCAATTTCATGGCCATGTGAATCAAAATATTTGTTGGTTAGATGCTCCTCAAATTTTACATCTCCCAGTTCAATCCTTTGCAGTTTAACTGATTTCTCGTCAGTAAATGGGAAATCCTGATGCTTGGATTTAACAAACACTGATTTTTCATTTTCCTGGAAACAATTTGTACAATTAATTTGTGTCAAGTTAATACAACAGGAAATGAGATAACAAAGGAAATGAGATGAGTCAAGTTTTAAGGGATGATTAGATATTACATGGTCTGCAATATGTTTGTTTTTGTACAAGCATAACATGTTTAATGTAGACAATACCATCGAGAGCTTGAATAGTGGATACAAACAGTGGCAGAAGCAGTGGTGGAGGACCAAATATGTAGAAGTAGAGGTACAGTAGTGGGTAAATGGTGTTGTAAAGGTCACAGCAGAGGTAGAGGAACAATGTAGTGGCAGGGACAGTGGTAATGGTGGTGATAAATATAGAAGTATTGATTACAGTAGAGACAGAGCCAAAGATGTAGAGTTGATGTAGAGAAGTGGTAATTGTAAAGATTGAGACAGTGGTAAAGGCTGTAATGGAGGGGGTGGTAGCAATAGTGATTGAGGCATTAATTAAGGTAGTGGTTGAAGAAAAGATAGAAGTGTAGTGGAAGAATATGTAAGCATATAGGTTGTGGTTGAGGCAGTATTAAATTTGGGATTGCAGTCAAGGTAGAGGTGTCATAATGACAGTGACCTAAGTAGTGATAGAGGAAGAGGTTCTGTATTGATTCCAATAGATGCCCTGGGTATTTATTTAAAAATTGAGCCCTAAAGGGGGGTGTTTATTAGAGAGTGGTGTTTATTTCAAAATTTAATAACTCAACCTTAAAAATTGAAAATATTCACACAATTTCATGCAAATGTTCATACAATGTCAATTTCACCATCATCGTTAGATATTAAAGACAGAAGGTTCGTTAACTGTGCTATCAACATCAGAATGAGCAATGAAATTTTCACCTAATTTCTATGTCATTGGATCAGACTCAAAAGTTTGTCTTATGAGTCCTCCAAATCTGAATCAGCAACGACCTTGGAAGAATCAGGCCTAATGCATTCTTGCAGGACTGAAAGTTGAGACTGGAGCTGTCTCACTGCAGTTTCACATGGCAGTACTTCCCTGAAACAGTAACTGAAATGATCTTCAAATCTGTTGACTGGAAGGTTGAGTACACAGGGTTTTGAAGGATTTCACAATTTCAATTCAATTTCATTTGGTTTACTGGGGCATGTTTCTTAGTAGGGGGGCATTTATTGGAAGGGGGGTGTTTAATAGAGGGCAGTGTTTATCAAATATTTTTATAAGTTCAGGGGGTGTTTATTGGAGAGAGGCATTTATTAGATAGTGGGTGTCTACTGGAATAAATACAGTAGTCATAAAGAGAGTGGGAGGGTAGTACTAAAGTTCATGCAGGTGGAATGGCAAGAGAAAGGTATCACCAGTGCATGGTAAAGCTAAAGTATGTGAATAGTGGATAGGATTAACATTATTATAATTACAATTATGTTTGACATACCTTATGACGATCAAGGCAATTTTGATATTTCTCATGGGAAGCAGACAATTTTAAAACAATAGAATTCTGACTTTGCACATACAGCATTGATGGTGGTTTTGCAATGTAACTTATGCTGCTGTTCCAGATAAGAACTCGTCCAGGAACTGGATACACACCACATAAGACTTCAGTGTCATTATTGTAGAAAACTCTTTCACCATAGTCATTCTTCTTCATGTCATTGTTGAGAAATATCCCTACCATCAAACCATGTTCATCTTCAACATCTTGAAAATGTGTTTGAGTGTGATAGTTAAGTTAGTTGGAGACAATAACTTTTTATAAACTGTTCAGAAAAAGATGCATAAGAAATAGTGACCTGAGAGGGTGAGCCCACCAAGTAAATTCCAAAATTCTTCAAGACATCTCCCTGAACTGAACTAAATTATCTGACATGTCTGTCAGCCACACCAATTCAATTTTTGCATTTTATAGGCAGAAGTACACCTTTTGCAGGTTCTGGGAAGGAAAAAAATGTCAACAATATTGCATTGATTTTTTATAGATCCATTGTTTCATCTTCTGAAGCATGTCTCTGTCTGAAGCAGGAAGACTGGGGCCTAAATTCTGCTAAGTTCTCTTTCACAGCTTCCTGGGGGTTTTTTTCATACTTGTTATACACATCAGCATTTTTTCACATTCCTGATTACACAATAACAAGTGAACTTAACATTTTATATTTGACTTCAGTATTGTACTTAATGGTCTGGAAACCATAGAACACAAAATAAAATTGGAGTGACCATGGCAAGAAAAAAGTTCTGATGGGATATCTGCAGGGGACAGTGAACAGGGTAATGTAACAGGAGCAGATCCACAAACTTCTAAAAGTGGGGACCTATAAAAGTACTGCCTCTGTAGTCTGTGCTGGTAACCAGCTGACAGTACCAAATGCTGTGTTACTTGAAGGAGGCTGGGGACATGCAATTTTCTGGTAATTTTCATTAATTTAATTACAAAAGCCACGTGATAATGGCAAAAGAAAAATCAGGTTTAAAGAGGGCGAGTGCTCTGCTAGAGGTTTTATATGTAGATGTGCCACTGTGGAAGTATGCTTTGAGTTGCTAACTCCCATATAATTCCCTCTTATTTCTTTTGGAGGGTCTGCCGGAGAACTTAGATTATGTCACATTGCCACACATTACATGGCCATTAAATAACGTTGAATCTACCTTTCGATACAGGGTTGAAATCCATTCTGTAAGTCATGGTAAACATGGCATCACACAAATAGTACTCTCTTCGAGCCAGCTTATTTACAATTTCAGACAACTTCCGCCATAGTCTTGTTCGTTGAAACAGTTCTAGGGAGACAGGCGATACCCAAGAAGCATTATTTTTCATATCAATAAAATTCTTTTCGTGAGGGTCGTGATTATTTAAAACCCATGGTCTGTGTCGTTGCATGAAGTCAGCAAACCATCCAAGTTCTTCTTCTCCTAACAAATTGTCAATTAAAAATACTTTATGGTCTCCATCCTGGCATCTTACTTCAGGTATATGCAATTCTACATTAAAAGCCTTAAGAACCAAGCACCAGTTGTTTATAAAAAGAAAAAGAAAAATACGACGAGACATGTTTTCTTGCAACTTCTTTACTATTCTGAAACTATTGTTTGTTTGTTTCTCATAGTCAACATTAGTCGTGTTCCGAACCTACGTCGATTGATTCCGAAACAATTCTGAAATGGTTCCGAAACCATCGAAATGGCTGGTCGACTGCGAGGGGAACCTTGAACGTTCAATGTTAATTTGTAGTAGTTTTATTTATTGTGTTGTGTTGTGCTCTATTACGTTGGGGAAATGTCGAAAGATAATATTGAGGAGAAACGTTATGGATATGAAGAGACTCTGGTAAGGTCAAACTCAGAAAACGTATGAAGTGTTTTGGAATGTTGGTGAACTGAAGTGTGGTGTCTAAGCAAAATCTGTACCGACATGCTACTTCCTTTAAACAATTTGTTCAACTCACGTCGGCTTCTACTTAATACACTAGCGTCTTCCTTATTGTATTGAGATGTTCCCGTGTAGTTGTCTTTGGGAAGGGTATTTATCCCGCTGTCGTAAATTTTTTGGTCAGTATAAACAATGTCAACATTTTCAAAAATTTATGTCTGTTTATTTATTTATATGCATGATTTTATGTTGTGTCTAAGCGTATTTCTAACACAGCTACGACCAGGTTCTTTTCTGTTCTTAACTTTTTATTGATTGGCGAATTGTATTATCATTAGTGTTAACTGGCCTTAGAGTTATTAACGTCTATTATTATGATTATGTTGACGCACTCATGGTTTACCTTATGTTGGTGGAATCCTGCAATTTCACCTGGAAAAATTAAACCAAGGGTTGAAAGGGTTTAAAATACTAACCACTACAATAGCATGTTGGGAACCATAGCTAATAGTTTATGATACAGCTTATAGCAGACTCATTGGAGTGTTTGATCTCCCTCTTTCAAGAATTTATGCCCTGTGCATTTGAACCCATCAGCTCCATTCCTGCTTGAGAAAGTCTTTATTATTTTATCCTGGCTGACACCTGAAGGTTTTATTGAGCAGAAGAAAGAGACCTTACTGAGGCTAGCCTAGCTACTAGTACATTTTCTATTGTAAGGATAATATTATAAGTTATTTGTTGATATTGTTCTTAGAGTGATTTCTGTTATATTCACCAATATCCTCATGTCCTGTGGTAAACTACAGGCATCATAATGACTGATGACATTTTTTGTGTTTCACCATAGATGTATGGCTGCCACACTACTCAGGAACTTCAAGAGTATGCCAAAAATTTTGCCGCTGAATTGAGAAGTCAAACTTCACAAGAAGATCAAGAATCTACAGAGCCTGATGAGTTTCAAACATACAGTAAATCAAGATGGGGAAAGATAAGACGTGAGTGAGATTCTTTTTTTTCCACATGTTGATAAGTATACTTCAGACATTTTAATTACATGAAAAATTAATATCAGAAGAAAACCAATAGTTACCACCTTGCTTTCTTAGAAGATCATTGCAGTTCTTATGACATCATCATCAACACTAATTGTATGGTAAAACGTCTTTAGGGCAAGTCCAAAGATGTTCCAAATCTGTCCAAGAAAGGTTTGATAGTGATTGGTTGTTTCTGCTGGTGCTTGGAATTGTTGTTGCTCTGATTAGTTTTGGTTTGGATTTCTCCATTGACAAATGTCAGCAAGGTAATATTCAGCATCTGGAGATATTAATTTATTATAGCTATTTGAGATCAAATGACATAACTTTGGGATAAAGCTGGGACTTTATATTTACATTTATTATTTTATACATACAGTATTATGTTTATGTCCAGTGTTGTTTAATGATTTACAATTATTAAATTAAAAATTACTAATGTAGTGAACATTTAGCTATTGTAACATTACTCTTGGTTAGATGTTTAAAAGATGATTAATGTTAAACCTTGCTTTAATGGAAACTGTTGAAATGATGTGTGGGCTATACTTACAGTATGAGACTGAGCAAAAATCAAGCATAATTTAAGCATGCATTTATGGGATAAAATGTCCTTGATCTGTACAAATACAAATTGTATGTGACAACAAACTGTAACTTTCTTTAATTAATTCTAATGTAATACTTTATTTTTGCCAAATTATGAAGCTTTTCTAATCTTTTTTTTTCCTTTTTAGCTCACTTCTGGCTGTATACTCGTGCAAATAGCAATATATTTGGCCAATACTTAGTGTGGGTGATTTTTCCAGTTGCTCTGGTATTTTTCTCTGTTGGATTTACTCATTTTGTATCACCGCATGCAGTTGGTAAGAACATGGTTTTCTGAGTTTTTATTGTTTAAACATGTTAAGATCCTTGTTGAAACAATGTGGTATAATATGTTAAACCATTATTAACCTTTCATAACTAGGGGTGCACCAGATAGTGAGTTTTACTGTCTGACCAGATACCAGATTTGCTGGATGGTGAAAGAAAATCTGGCCAGATACCATAATATTCAATTCACAGTGATATCAATAAATAAACCATTTTCAGTTTTGCCCAAGATTATTGCTTGCATGCGTAACTGTTAGAGCTACACTGTGGAGACTGTTACTGGTTATTACACAGAAATATATATTGAATTGTCTTTGGACTATATTAGAGACATCACTTATTCCAAACAGCATTTATACTTAACTAAATCTGTTATCACAATGGCTCAGTGTGATCTCTGACTAGGTGTATAGATAATCTTAAAATAAATACATGTAGCAAGTGGAGGATGCAAACAGAGCCATTAAACAAAGCAATAAGGGAAATACAGGTTTTTTAAAGTTTCATATTCTCATTTCTGGCTCCAGACAAACAGGTAGAGATAGAGTTAATGCTGTAGATTTTCATAATTAGTGTGAGAACATATTTGCACCATCCTGCATATTGCAGTCTTCAAATGATATTTGATACCTTTTGTTTTATGGTGGTTTAATGAATGAACTGGAAACTAGCCATTAACCAGCTACATTTGTGCCTTATTGTGTCATCAATCAGTGTGTTTTTGTGGAAAACTAAATCAAATAAATATCCAGCAATCTGGCCAGATACTGCAAAATATCCAGCCAGATACCAGACTGTGAAGTTTTTCACTATCCAGCCAGATACTAAATCCACTGCATTTTTATTACTTTGTCACCTATATCTCTCTTGATGCCATATTTTAGGCTCTGGCATTCCTGAGATGAAGACCATTCTGCGTGGAACGATTCTTAAACGTTATTTATCCATCCCAACTCTTATTGCCAAAGTGGTGGGTTTTAAATATAATTATGTTAAGTCATATTAAGTAAATAAACACAGAATTTTATTCTAACATGATGGCTTTACTTAGGTATTTGCCATTAGCACAGTGGAAGATACAGATACACTTAACAATTTTAGATCTTATGCAAACTTGCACTTAAATTTATGTATGAATATTACACTAACCAGCCAGTATAAGGCCAACTATCCCATTCATTCACCATTATTTTTGTAAGGCTGAAAGATACCGGTCTATTCAGCTATGAGCAAAACTTAAACTGGCATTTATGGTTTAAACAGCAGAGTTTGTGCATGTCATAGAGTACAGGTATTCTGTACAGAAGAAATGAGAACATTTATAAAATATTTTCTTAAAAACATTGGGCATGCTTATTGTAAGATGTGGACCCTTTATACAGTGTTCAACCAACCACAAATTGAGCAGATTTCCATTTCAAAGGGAAACCCACCACCTTTGAAGCTAGTTCAGCATTCTCTTGATTTGTCCATCTTTGACACTACCAGTATACACTCTTCATTTGTTCTATTACTGGAATATAATACAGGGAATTACAGGTAAGACATGAATGTTGGTTTATTCTCACTCCAGGTTGGTTTAACAGCATCTCTTGGCAGTGGAATTCCAATTGGGAAGGAGGTGAGGTCCATGATAAGTTTAAATCATCTCACAATGTATGTATCTGCACTTCTGAGTAGGTAAATTTGATCACATTAAAAGTAACAAAGAGAAACTGTAAATTGCTTGTCATCATTATCATCATCATCATCATCTTCCATTTTACATCTGTGGTTCCCTTAAACTAAGTTAAAGAGGTTAGACATTTGATGACAGTTCTCCAACTAATTCTGTTCATGGCTTCTTCATCAACTCCAATGCTTGTGAGGTCTTCTTGGACACATTTCTTCCAACTTTTCTTCAGTCTTCCTCATGGAACTTGGCCTACTACTTTGTAAATTGAATTAGTTCAACTATTTTTGTTAATTTAGGGCCCATTTGTTCATATCGCATGTATTGTTGCCAGAGCCCTGGGAAAGTTTGTAACATCATTTAGAGGAATATTCATGGTAAGACAAGCAGCAGCACATTTTTACCACAGGAAGTGATATATGACCAGAGTATTGGCAGTGACAATAGTCAGAAAGATCGAGGAAATAATTAAAGTGAGAATTTTTAGTGCATCAACTAAGCCTGAGTCTTAGTCCAAGTTGTTTTTTTTTGTTTTTTTTTAAGTTTTTTGTGGAGTTGGGGGACTGGTTAGATCAGCTTTGATTCACTCTGGGGATTCAGAAAGTGTTTTATGAGTTGAGAAGATGTTTGTTCATTTCATGAATATTCTCTCAACTTGCTGTCATGTATGTGATGTGAGAGATTGCTCTGGAGGAGGAGCTGAATGAGTCCAGGCTGTGCCACCCTTTTGTACTGTTTGTCTTAGACTTTTGTGCTCAGGTTCCATTCTAACTCTATGCAGTGATCCAGTTAAAGTTACAGTATGATGCCTTGGTCTCATTGGGAAGACAGTTGGGTTTGCATCCACCCACTGCTACAGGTTTCCTCCAGGGCAGGTACTCAAGTTTCCTTATCTAGAACATTGGACCCATGAGTGGTGGTGACCCTCAATTGATCTTGAGTAAACACAATAATAACTTACAAAGTTATCCAGTGTAAATAAAAATACTTATGTGTATTTAATCACTCATTCACTTCTCCTTTGTCCAAATTCCTAATTTTTCCATGTTGTCCACATTACAGAATGAGTCTCGTAACACAGAAATCCTTGCTGCTGCCTGTGCTTTGGGTGTTTCAAGTTGTTTTGCTTCACCCATTGGAGGTACTTGTGCCAACATTAAATTTTACCACTTCCAAATAATTAATACTGCACTTGTGTACTTTTGACATGATGCATTCTTCCACTGTCAGATGTTGTTAACTGACATTCTGCAACACATTTTTCTAGGGGTATTGTTCAGTATTGAAGTAACAAGTACATATTTTGCAGTCAGAAATTATTGGCGTGGCTTTTTTGCAGCAGTATGTGGGGCATTCATGTTCAGTTTGTTGTCAGTTTGGGATAATGAGGAAGGTAAATGATATTTTGCATATTACTAAGAATTTATAACTGGAACAATGTCAGTGATAATAACAGTTGCATCAAGTATAGTATAATTTATTTAAAGTTTGAACCTACAGCCATTTGATGTCAGTCAAGGTGCAACACCATGTTTGGCTTGAAACAACTTAGTACAATTTTGGCAAATGTTTTAAATAAAAAAAATAATTCAGTAATATTGTGTGTCAGCTAGATTTTGATCAACACATCAAAACAATGACATTTCTTAAGCCTGGGTTTTTCCATTTTTTTAGAAACAATAACAGCCCTATTTAAAACAAACTTCAGGATTGATTTTCCTTTTGATACTGAAGAATTCATTGCCTTCTCTCTGATAGGGTAAGTTTGGAACTTGTTTTACCATGAGCTATTGTCTTCTAAGGAATATGCCATCCATTTTGACTGCTATATCACAGTCAGTGACTTTTCATCCACATTCATTCAGCAAAACCAAAACCTTTATTTTTGTTAAATGGAGTACTAATTATACATTTATTGTGCAAAGCCTGTTAAATGTATTTCATCACATGGGTTGAGATTTGGGATTCAGCATTTGTTTTAATGTTTTGTTGCATGTAAAAACTGTTATACTGGCCAATTGTGAAGTATAATGCCTGTTGTGTTTCATATGGTACAGAGGAATCACTGTACATTATTATATAAGGGGGGGAAAAAAGGCCAACATATTCCACTTATGCAATATCTTGAAGCAGAATATGTTCAAACTGCCTTTAAGAATTCTAAATGTTATCAATTTGACATTCTTTTTTTGTAAGGGTGGTTTGTGGCTTTGGTGGTGCCCTCTTTGTCTATGTTCATAGAAAAATAGTGGACTTAAGAAGACACCACCGGGACAATGTTTTATCTCGGTTCCTTGAAAAAAGGTTGGTGGAATGCTCCATTATATAATAATTATAAAATGTCATGCAAAAATCTACAAACTAATTGCAGCATAAATGCTACACTGTTTTTATGTACGTTACATGTAAAGTTGCTTTAAAATATAAAGTCAACAGAGAAGCTGCAGTACCAAAAAACAAGCATGGTACTGTAGGCCACCACTGATAGTTACAAGAACTATTGATAATAATATCAACAAACAAACAAAGAAACCTCTTTTTCTCCATCCAGATTTATTTCTCTTTTTTGCAGCCGGTTTCTGTATCCAATAATAGTGACCTTATTAATATCAACTCTTACATTTCCCAGAGGACCAGGAATGCTTGTTGCTGGTGAGGTATGAAGGAGCTACATTATTTTATGGTACTCAGATTAATTGAAAAATCCTCTTTTTACCTGTGAATTAAGAAGTATCTGTCAGGGTTTGTATTGATCCTGGAAACTAACCATGACCTTGCATTAATTTTTTCTTCTCTTCTCAAAATTGCATGATATTGTAAAAGTCATTTTCTTACAACACCTAGTTCTTTGATGTTTAGGAAAGATTATTTTGGTTTAAGGATGAAAAATTCCTTAGAAAAATATTGTGAGATAATAATTTTTATGCTCTTATATAGACATCAGATTGTGCAACTGAGTGAAATTGTTTGGTATTTGCCAGAATACACCTATCAAGTACCAAAAGGTCACCCTGGAAAGACAAAGGTGAAGGGAAGAGCCCACAGCCATATTGATATTTGAATGTTTATGTTTTATGTGTTGTAGCTCACTCAAAAGGAAGCCATTGAAGAACTTTTTTCAAATTCTACATGGTCTTTGGGAGCAACAGAAGATTCAGATGTACCAGAAGCCACCCTGAGACACTGGAATGGTGCATTTGGCAATATTTATGTTACTTTGGTGCTGTTTATTGTGATAAAGGTAAGACCATTGTATAATGGTACTACTGTATAATTGTACCTGAACCTTTTGTTTCTTTTAATTGACTAGTGTTCTTAACTACTGAGCCAAACTGATTCTTTTATTTATTTGGTGATATTTCAGTTTGTATTGACAACCATAGCTATAACACTTCCAGTGCCTGCTGGTATCTTCTTCCCAGTGTTTGTGATAGGCAAGTGTTTTTTTATTTTTACCTTTTCCTTACTTTAGTTATACTGTCAGATTCCCTGTGAACCTTGTATTGTACTGTACATTATTGTTCTGCAATGGGTGCCAGTGTAAGTAGTTAAGGATAACAAGATGCGATAACTTTGGGTGAAGCAACTACCTGACATATACAAAAAGAAACTTTGACATTTTGAGTGAAGGCCCTTCATCGTTAAGTTAGTAGCCAAAGGGCCTTCACTCAAAACATCGAAGTTTCTTTTCGTATATTTCAGGTAGTTGTTTCACCCAAAGTTATTGCAACACATTGTTGTGCCTATGTGCCATAAAAAGTGTTGAAGGACTGGGTAAATAAGTTTGTCACACAATGGTTTGTTACATTGAACTATCTGGTGGAAGTAATAAAGAAATAACTGTATCATCATGGTATGTATAATGTACAGGAGTATAAATTTTACCATTTTCTCTAATCAGTTAGTAAATTTCATTTGCTATCTAACTGTTAATTTAATGTCTGCTGATAGTAAATCAGAAGATATTACTGTAATAGTTAATAACTTGTAAAATAAATTGTAAATGTTGGAGCCGATTTGTAAAGTGCCATTGAACATTTATGGGAATGGCACTGTGTAAATACTAGTTGTTATTATTATTATTATTATTATTATTATAGTAATAGTAGTAATAGTAGTAATAGTATTATTACAACTCGCACACCACCCAACTAAGGACAGTGGAAGGGGTCTAAGCCTGCTACAGGCTCCCAGCATCCCGCCAGGTAAGGCCGCAACAGACATTGCACATTTCAGGGAACTTGTGGGGAAAGGAAATTTTACCATTAAAATGGATTTTAAGAAACACCCACGGGGCCAGCCCTTACTCGCCCAACTTATCCAGTCAGGAAGGAGCAAGGGATATACAGCCCTCTAAAGTCCCTGAAAGTACTCCCCGATGCGTATATCCAGTTTGACCTTAACAGTACCCTGTTGCACTTCCAACCAATTAAGGTCAGTTTAGGCGTGCCACTGCAAGGGTTAAAACTGAATATTGTTTTATTCTTAGACTAGTGCAGATCTGTTTCAGCACTTAAGGCTGGCTTATCCTCAACCAACTAAGGTCAGGGGCATCAGCCTGCTGTACAGATTTTCTTCTAGTCCTTGGGCTAACAGGGCAGGTTTGCCAACACCTGAAGGTAGTGTACTTGCAGCTGCCAGCCAATTAAGGCAAGCTGAGGCTTTCGGCTACCTGTCTACCCAGCTGGCAAGGCAGGGGTGCCACTCCCTAGGTCATTTCATCAAAACCTGCTCGTTTTATGGAGGTCACTGGCTCCGAGTCAATGCCCTGCCTGCCTATTTCTGGTTTTATCTCGGAGTTTCCTTCTCCTAGATAAGTTGCCATCCAAGGCTAAAGAGTCTTATCTACCCTTGGCTAAGGGGTTGCTGGCACTTGCCAAAGGTGCCACCCCGGACTCTGGTGGGCGGGAGTGTCCACATTCCCATAGTAGGCTGAAGCTGTGCTTGTCCTACTCCAGTGCCCAACTATTATTATTATTATTATTATTATTATTATTATTATTGTTATTACTATTATTATTGAGGAAAGTCAGCTCATACGAGCCAATGAGGTCATTTAGCCCAAATTGCCATATTATGCCAAAGTGGGCACATTATTATTATCATTATTATTATTATTATTATTATTATAATAAAGTGACTTCACCAGAGTTAGACAGGCATTTTCAAGAGAATAATAATTACTATGGTAAATGATTGTCAATTTTGGTTTACTATTTGATTTAAAATATAAAGTGGCAAATTAATTAGCCTTCATACATGTAGAAAGCTCGTGTTCAATGTCTGATTGTTAAATAGAAAACATTTCCCTTTCACACCCACTTCTAGGGGCTGCATTTGGTCGTCTGGTTGGTGAAGCTATGGCTACATGGTTTCCTGATGGCATTCATGACAATGGACCAGATGATGTTTTGAGTAAAATTTTACCTGGTGGATATGCTGTTGTTGGTGAGCACTTCTTCTGCCACATACTCTAAACATTAACCTATTCATCCAAACCACCCATACATTTATCTTTACTTGTGTATTTTGTCTACCCATCCTATTTGCACCTAGCTGTCTATGGAGATATCACTATGCATTCAAATTGGACACATAAGTTTAGGGTATTTATATTTTCACAGTTGTTTCATTAAGGAGAACTTCACAAAAAAACAAGTTGCTCTTTCCCTCTTGTTATGATTACAGTATCTACACCAAAATTATTTCCTTTACAGGTGCAGCAGCAATGTCAGGAGCTGTGACCCATACTATATCTGTTTCTGTTATTGTGTTTGAACTAACAGGACAAATTGCACACATTTTGCCTGTCATGGTGAGTTGAAAAATTGTTGTTGATTCAGGCAAAAATATTTAATGCATGCAAAGAATTGATACCTGTAATTATTAGGTTACTGGTATCTACCATTCCCCAGCTATGCTGCCCAAAAAGAGCCTTTTTTGTAATATTTCTGACAAGATGTTTGTTATATTAGTCAAGTGGCAAATTCATTCATTGAGTCAGGAGCAAGGGTGGGCCTTCAGTAAATTCAAAGGCATGGTTAACTTTTTGAACATAAAATGTCACACTGTTCTAAGTAAAGTCATGACATTGTAATATATTGAAAGTGGGTGGAATTTCAACCCATTAAGGAGCAAGGGTGCACTTTGGTATTTTATTTTTGGCTAATGTCAGATGATTTTACTCACCAAAAGGATGAGCCCTGCCCCTTAATGAACTAACTTGCATTATTTTGGAGTTAAGTTTGAAGTCACATGTCAACCTGGCAATATTCATTTCAAATCTGATTCAATTCAGTATTACTAAATTATTCATGCATAGTAACCAAAAATTGCAAACATACTGGTAATGCCATGTTATCAGGGAGGACATTTTAAAAGTTGTACAAGTTTTAGAAATGAAGTTTTGAAGGGAAATAGTAACTTTAGTTTTGTTTTTATTTTTAGGTTGCTGTATTGATTGCTAATGGCATCGCACAGTGGTTACAGCCATCTATTTATGACAGTATAATTCAAATAAAGAAACTACCTTACCTTCCTGAAATAACCAGTTCCAAGTATGTTAACTTTAATTAAACAATTTTCAAAAGTGCTTCATACACAACCAAGCAACCAGCTTTTGAAATTGTTAAGACAGCAAACTTTCTGCTTAAAGTATCTCTGTCTTTTCTTTCAGACTTTATAAAGTTACTGTGGCTGACATAATGAAAAAGGATTTGCAGTTCATCACAAGGAGTTCCACATATAAGGAACTAAAAGAACTTTTAAAAAGATCAAAACTTGCTTCATTTCCTTTAGTTGATTCTACAGGTAGGTTTAATGAGGGACAGTATGTAAATCTTAATATATTTCAGACTGCTAGAAGAAATGAGAGCTGATGTTGTTTAAAGTGCATAGAATACAGTGAATGGATCAGAATGTCTCAATCATGAATGTGTGGTTGGTACACGTATATCATGTTAGAAGCTCATAGAAACTTCCACAGTCAGGGTGAAATCTGAATTTGTGGTACAGAGGTTAGGTATAGCATCAACTTAGTGTGAACTTACAGGATTTACCAGCATGTGACATAGGTACATTTGTTTGTTATTTTTGTTCCTTTCCCATAAAAAGGCCAGTAGTGCAACTGTAAACTGTTCCTCTGTCTTACTCAGAAACCATGACGTTACTTGGCTCTATTCGCCGTACTCAACTCCAGATGTTATTGACTCGGCATTTAAGCAAAGCAAGACATGCTGGTAGTCGTGTAGAAAGCGAGACTAATTCACCACGTTCATCATCCCCTACTCCTCTTCTGTCAGAGGACAAGAGGTATGCTTCATGGTGTGTTTATGTAAAATTAATACTGGTGTCAAATTTCCAAAAACCATAACATCCCCACCACATTTTTTCCTCAAAATTTCAAGTTTCCTAATGTTTATATATGTCTACTCTTGTGATCTTAAGGCACAGAATAGCTAACTAAAAAAATCAATCATATCCCAAATATGCTTCATTTAATATTAGTACTTTTCAACACCCAACACAAGTCATGAAAGACATTTCGGAAATGTGAAGTGAGTGATATCAGTGTGTGCTTCCAGGGGAGAATCCAGGGGTATACTGTCCAACTAGGAGAGATACTGATGTTAATGTATGTTGGTTCTGGGGGTTTCCACCCCAGTTCTGTATTAGTGTTAACAGACATTCATTAAACATTAGTTTCTTTTTAGTTTTCCCTATATATTATTAATTGGTTTTAGAATGAGTAATTGGAACTTTTCTGTTATGTTGTAGAAAAAAATATGAAAGCACAGAAACTTTGTCAGGCAGTGAAGTTGAGGTACTGTAAGATCATGATATTCATCATTTTTATGTTAGTTGGAGATGATAATTGATGATAAAGTACAATCCTTTGCTTTGCCTACCAAAAATACATGGATACTACTGTATGCTATAGCCTTTACTATAGTTCATTGATCTGCAATCTGTTACAAAAGAAATGACCAAGTAATTTCAGTGTACAGTAGTTACTGTATATACATTAAGTTATAATGCAATTAAGAAGTGCCAATAGCCATGTCACTAGAAGACCCAGGTTGCTGACTGCCTGAAATTGCAATATGTTAAATTTTAACAATATTTTAGCTAGCCCTATAATTGTTTCTGTGTGGCACCAAATTTAAAGTGCAGAAATTAAAAGGATCCAAAATGTTATTGGTGTTTGGTACCTACTGAACTGAAGAAAGTACTTCATCAAAATTACTACATTTATTATGACCTCGGACAACCATATTTAATGAAGAAAAATAAGAATAATACCACAAGAAGCTTTATTCCCTGGTTTATCCAAATTGATCATGTATTAATTGACTAAACTATATCAGAGGAACTCCATTTTGAGGATGGAGGTACAGAGTATCTTCAGCACATTTGTGGTTGACCCTTGCTCCTTAGAGATATCCTGTCATTAACCATTTAATATTCCTTGTATTTAACAGTTACCACCAAGGCAACATGAATCTATGTTGCTGTCATCCAGCAGCAGATCATCTCTCTTTGAACGACTCCCAGGTTAGTTTTTGCCTTGTTGGTTTTTTATACAACACAATATTACATAATGGTTAAGATGTGTTCTTACTGTAGTAATATCATAGCTACCTCGAAATTCTTTGTTTCATGAGGTGTGATTAATGACTAATTTACCTCATTATTAAAACATTAGGTATGATTAGTTTCTAATCATACCATGGGACAATTAGTTACTAATCATACCTCATGTATATGCATAACCTTATATGATTTAAACCAATTTAAATCGTTTTATTGTCTCGGCAGCTATGATATTACAAAGTAATATCATGGCATTCAGGTCCATAAGTGATTAAATGTCCCTCAAGCCTCGAGAGGTTTAGTAAAAGGCCCGAGGCGTGCAGCGCCTTGGGACTTTTACTAAACATCTCTCGGCTTTCGGGTACATTTAATCACTAATCAACCTGAATGCCATGCTATTACTTATAATAATTGTTGCATTAGACAGTGGCTCATCCCAGTTTAGGTTAGCCAATAAAGATGTTTCACTTTAGTATAAAATCTTGGAGTGCTCTTTTGAATTTACCACAGGGAAGAATTCTTGTGAGTTATTAAATCCATAGTTGTAGTTTTTGAAAAAAAATTATTGGTGTTCAGAAATGTTAAGATTTCAGCTGTTACAAAGAAATCAATAGAGGAATACCTGTGGCTTTTTGTATTATTCACTTATTTATACATAATTATTCATACTTTGTAGTTATCTGAAAAATTCCATATATTCCTTGTGGAATATTAATTTTTATCCATTATGAGCAGGGAGTGCTGACTTCATGTTCAACTTCCTTAGCAGCTCACAGAAACTTACAGGTGATTTTTATGTTCATTTCCACCAGGATCTCAGCAAATTCAGCGTTTGTTTTCTGGGAGTGCAACAACTCTGGATTCTATGGTGAGATTAAAATTGCAATCAACAAACATCACCTGGCAATTATATCTCAAACTGTATACAGTATCATCTACCTGATAAGCTCAATTTTAATTTGCTTGTTTTGAAATTTGTTTACTCTTAGGGAAGGAATGGCAGTCCAAGTTCTCAAGAAAGCCTTTCCCCAGAACAGGTTTTGGTCAACTTAAAATTTTGATATCGCATGAAGTAACTTAGTCAATGGTTCTTGAGTGGATCTTTCCATTAATTATACCTTACTTAAGAATTATCTGGTGGTCACCATCTTTCATTACAAGACTTAACCCTTTAAATGTTGAGTTCAATTTCTTTTGTTTATTGTTATTTTATTGTTTTTGCTTTGTTTTCCCATTTTTTCTTTTGTTCTTGGTGTCCTGTATACAGGATGCTGACCCTTAAAGGGTTAGGTGGTGTGATATGTTATCACACTTGTAATAGAGAACAGTTGCTGTTATTGTGGTTATTGTTCTTGCTGTATATTATACTGGTGGTTATTATGAAGAATATTTGATTATCATTTCTTTTTCCACAGTACATGCAGTGGGAGAATGAAATTTTAGAAAAAGATGTAGACTATGAATTGTGTCAGATTGACCCAGCTCCATTCCAACTTGTTGAACAGACATCTTTGTTGAAGGTATCCATATAGCTCTTCATTGGTATTTGTGACACAACTGCAATAGTTTGACAGCAAGTTCATTTTTATTGATACTTTCAGGTTCACAAGTTGTTTGCATTGTTAAACTTATCTCATGCATATGTGACATCACTGGGACGCCTAGTTGGTGTCGTCGCACTTACTGAGGTGTGTATTGCATGTTATTCTTGCATAAAATAAATTATAGTAACACCTTGCAACAAGGCTGCATGTCATTATCTCTAAATGTTTGTGGTAAGCCTGGAAACAGGGTTGTTACAAAGTTTTATTTTTGGCTTCATGGATAAAGCAACATTAATGAGAGTAAAAGTATGCAAGCCTTTTGATGATCATATCATCAGTAATAAAGATCCTAGGCTACAGTGGAGTGTCAAAAAATTGGATCTTGTCTTAAATTTAAGCTACATTCAAAATGCTTTAAGCCAGATTTGCAATTTTAGTACAGTATGTTTGTTGTCTAATTTACATTAATGTGTTTGTTACATTTAAGGTTTGAATGCTCAGTCTTAAAAGTTGTGCTCATACCAGTTTTTACTCCTCCAATTTTCATTTTTAATAGATACGAAAGACAGTGGAAGGGCATGAAATTCTTGATGAGCCACAAACTCCCACCAGAGTAATCAATAACATTCAAAGCACAAGTTCATAAAATAATGGCCAGGTGTCATCATTGATAGCAGTACTTGTGATGTGTTAAGTAGCTCAAAAGAAAACAGGTTTCTGTAAAGTAGCAGTGGATATTGCAAGTGGAAATTGTTGGAAGTAGATTTTGCAAGTGAAATGACCAACCGTGGAATCCAGAATCAAGCCAACAAAATGCACTGAGTGAGGTACAGCAATGCAGCAAGAAAACAATAATTGCAAATAATAGTTAATTCTCATTGATGTAAAGCACAGTTCCACATCAAACTGAGGTTAGTGACAGCTGCAGCATCACTAAATGACCATTTCAAGTTGAAGGGAGGTGATTAACTGTGGATAAGGAAGAAACATAAATGGGCAGTGCTGCAGCAGGTTTTTTAGGTTATCTTGGAGATAATTAAAGGGTGTTATGAGACTTAAAAAAGGCATCATGAGAACATGGGCCAGGGTTAAGTGTTTTTAACTTTTCTAAAATCTAGTTTGGTGAAAAGGTTTAAATCATAGTCAATAACCAAGTCCATGTCACAAATGTGTATTACTAATTTTTCTTTGTGTACATTAAAATATGCAATGCGTGTAACATCATGAAAATAGACCTACATGTACATGTAAATCACTGATTAAAAAGTTTTGTTAATTACAGTTGTATACTTCCAAATTATTCCCTTATTAGTTCTTGGTTGAAGTTACCAAGGCAGCTAATCTGGTTGCCTTGTGTGGTAAAGTAAAATATAAATTTCAACGTGTTTCTTCTCAAATATTTAGGATATCATTCACTCTCAGTTTCAAAAGAATGTGATAGCTTATTTCACCTGCAGCCTCATCACCTCTTACCTCCTTGATTTGTTGTCGTTAGAATAAAAAAAAAGTCGGATGATTGTGTCATTACTCATAACAAATGATATACTCCATTACCTATCCATTTTTCAATGTTATTATCTTCAACCTTTGGGATTTGCCAATAAAATTTGACCTTGGTCTGGATAACTCTCAATAAGCCTTGCCTGATGGATAATTGTATAATAATGGAGTTTTGGTTATCACAGACAATGTTTGTTTCATAATGCAAACAATGCAATTGTGATGGCAAAGATGATATCATTAAAAATGGACAACTTGGCTGTTTTAATGTTCCAACTTGTCTATCAATACCAAAGTATTACCCCAAGTCATGAGGTACATGATGTACAATATTGAAACACATACTTCAGTACATTATGTACTAAACTACACACTTCACTTTTCTGTAAGCATTATTTCACCAGTCAGTGTGTGGATGAAAAAAATATTTTCACTCTCTTTCAGCAGCCATAAGAATACTCTTGCAGAAATATTCGTCGACATGATGTTTACAATATTGTTACTTTAGACTACTTATCTACACATTGTGTTCTTTTCACACTCAATGTATATTACATGAAATAAATTTCATTACTTCATATTTTTGGTCCAAATGGTCAAATAATGTAACAATATTACAGTGATTGATGTAATTAATACAGTAGTTTCCTGTTTATTACTATACAAAGTATGGTGGTTTTTTAACATTAATTCCATATTCTGCCAATGCTGGTGTTAAGTCTTCCATGGACAATGTATAATGTTTATCCTACAAAACAAAAAACAAAAAAAAGTAGGCAGTATTTAAGGTAAAAAGCAGTAGCTCATGCACTTAGATGGCAGCTACAACACAAGTGGTTGAAATGAACGGATTTTAAGTTTAATAGACCATTCAAGGCTTAAGTAGAGCATATCAATAAATTTTAAAATTTGACTGTAGAGCTATGTATGTCTTAGTAAGTCAAGGGATTCATGAACACAAAGAGAATTGTTACCTTTCCTGACTTCCTTGAGCTTTGTACTGATCCCCTCATTTTGCAGTGCTGCAAAGCATCATTTGCTATATCTGACACAAACTTTTGTGCCGCAAGAGAAATGAGTCGCACTCTAGAGAAAATAACAGAGAAACTCTGAGCTTACCATAACAGATTGCACAACTTCAAACTTAAAAACATCCACAAATTTTCAAAATGGACCTACAGCCTGGGATCTGAAGCTTCAAATCCTGACCTATTTAAATAGTAAGACGTGACTGCGTCAGGAATCTATAATATGGAAAAGATGTAAATACGTGTAATTCAATTGTGTTCCAACGTGACATCAGAACAGGCTGAACAGCCATGTGAAGACAAGTTAGCTGGAGAACAGCCTCAAAGTTCCGACATTTAACATTGCTTATAATGAATGAAAATATTTTTGTTATCAGTACTATCTCTGCAGCAGGGAGATTATTGTGATAAAGTCAGAACGACCCAATCGCTTGGTCGATAAAAAATTATAGAAAAATCAAAAAAAAAATTAATATTGTCCAACATTAAAGTAACTCTCAATTAATTCGACGAAAATCTGGAGGATATTTTCATACAAAGTATCATCAACGAGACAACGCCTGACTTTAACAAAAACATGATTGAACTCATATGTTTTCCACATACCGTTGGTGTATAATCTTCTAAATGGAGCAAAAAATCGGCAAGTGAAGAACCTCCTGATTTTGCCCTAATTTCAGCAGCGGACTCTTTAACGTTTGATGTTGACTGTTTAAACGTGGTCGCCGATGAAGCTGAAGTGTTTGCCATGCTTGTTGCTTTTTTCTCACCTACTTCAACTTTAGATGAAGTCTGTTGATCCGCCATCTTTAGTTATGCGATTGTAATCTTTGGTACTTCATGTTATTACTATATCGTGGTTTATGGTAACGATGTGGCACCATCTGACCACCATGTCATCTACCATGTGCCGTGAGGGTGGACTCAAATCCTTACATGTCGACATGTATTATATCCAACTAGTGGCTGCTGGCTTACCATTACTGTTTGTTTGCCAACTAGGCTCAGAATCGTGCCGTAGAAAGCCAAATTTGAATCACAGGTTAGAATCTCTAGCAGATACCCAGTGACTATTACTTAAACAACAAATCCACGCGCTCAAAAACGCAACGATATTCTCGACAAATTTGTTACGAAAGCCATTTTAACCACAATGTACTCTAATAAACTGATTGAAGTTTTGGGAAGAATGCATTCTATTTCGATGGGATATTAACCCTTTCACAACAGGATGTCTCTCTGACGAGTAAAATCCTCTGGCATTATCCAGAGTAAAATAACAGTAGACCGAGCCTGGCAGGTGAGAGTTAATGACCGTAGAGTGTATTATAAGTACAGTACTCTGCTCTTTCATCTACAGGGTCTTGGGAGGTTGCAAGGAGCAGTGTGAATCAGTATATCCACATACATTGAAGGTAGTCTTATACTGCTATTCAGCGACGTTGACAACTTAAAAATAATAAAACGGATACCAGCAACTGAGTGAAATTTTCTGAAACATAAAATTCTAAGCACAACTACAGAATACTTGACATCATGAGAATAATACTGTAGAATTGCTATGGCTATGAGGTACCTGTATATTAGGCAGTTTGCTATTTAGATAGTGTGAAGGTTAGGGTTAAGGTTTTGGTTAGGCTTTGGCATGTAGTCATTATGGACAGGTGCAAATTCATGTTACAGATATTCTTTAATTATCCCAAATTTTGATAGCCTTTGTGACATTTTTAAATATTTTCTGTACTTATATTAATAAAATATCCATTCACCACACATGGCAGTTCCTCACCCCCCCTCTGTCAATGCCCCTACACCTCTGGTGTTACATAATTATACCAGACAATGTTACTCTATACAGTGCTGGAACAGAGGTATGTTGTCACTAAACCCTGGATAAGTTATCTGGTAAACAAGTTTTAGTGAGTACATTACATTTGCCAAATACCATTGTATTAACTGATTTTGATAATGTTGTGAAAAGCACTCATCTTTTGTAGTTCATTACAATTATGATAATATATTAAAAAAATTCTTGATTCTGATTGGCTAAGAGCAGTGCAATATCAAGGTAACACTGTGTAAGGCATTAGATGATCATGTATCACATCTAGGACCAGTTTTGAAAGCAGCAGTCATCTTTAGAGTCAAAAGTTGACTCTGAAGATGACCGCTGCTAAGGCTGTTGAAACGTCAGTCACTTCAACCAACAGTCTTTCTCAAGACTACACTAACCTGGATGATCAACTTCCTCAAACATGTCATGATTCTTCCAGGTTCAAACCATTTACTTTGAAAAATGTTGGTTCAAGTGGAATTTGAACTCACATTTCAGATACTGGTCCATTGCTCCACTTGTTGAGCTATCGAGTCCAACAGGGATTTGAGGCAAGTTTTATCCAACTTAAGTGCACATGATACTCTTGCAACAACTTAACACTTTACCATGAAAGGATGTACAGTGTTTCAATTCTATTTCAGAATCATTCTCAGAGATACATGAACAGAAATGTTTGTTCATGTACCTCTGAGAATGATTCTGAAATACTTAGACATCAGGTACAATAAATCCATCAGCAGGTATTTTTATAGCAAATTCTAGTCATGCTTATCATTACTGCTAGCTTGACCAATAATTGTTACATTTTTATATAGTAACCATTGCATTAATGGATGTACATAGCTTGATACCTAAATATCTTAGATTATTTTAAATTTGCCAAGCATGACCAGTTGCTATGCTTATCTTTTCCACTGGAAATATCAATGGGCAGTACCTTGGCTTTGTGGTCAGGGGGGGCAAACAAGAGAAATAAAATATTTTTGTAGAGTTCTTAAACTTGTTTAATCTGGAAGTTTGAGCACTTAACCAATATATATGCTTGTCTAAAACCCAGTAAGTCATACTGGGTTTTAGATAAGGATATATAGTGGTTAAGGATACTCCCAGAACACATTTAATGAGTGATTGTTTGTGACAAGATACTCAAGGTGTACTCAGAATTCTAAGCATGATTTGCAGCCATCAGTGGGGGTGGCTCCCCCACTGGGTACACTACTGCTGTAATCAGCCTTTGTTCAAAACGTGAAGATCTCTTTCCCTAAGTTTATACAGTCCCCTGACCCTTTTAGTCATCCACAAGGTGCTTGTTTTTCTCCTTATATGAACTCCAATATATATTTAGCTCAGTCATTCTCGTCACTTCCGAAAAATTTCAGTTCGCCGGTTTCCAGCAACGGAAGTTCAAATTTATTTAGTAACTTGGGAGAAAGTTTGCTCTAGATAGTCACGCAATACGTCAAATTCTTGCAACTTAGTACAAAACAACGTTTCCAAAGCAGAAAACATAATTATCAAAAAATTACTCCAAAAGGAACTACTTACAAATTGATAAAGAGGAATCTCCCATACCGGGAGATACTTTACCGACAGTTATCCTTGATATTTTCGAAGAATTTGGGGTTTTTTGAAGGTCTGTTGGATTTTCTTCTTTTTTTTTTAAAATTTTACTAGTTGCCATTTGAATTTGTATTACCTAAGACAGTGGCTCAAGAATTACCTTGTTTCTCACAATTGTCAGCGTAATCAGGTTGGTTGCCGTGCTCATTCAAGGACAGTATTCGATCAAATAACTTTCCTTTGACGTTAAATTTCATTAAAGATAGCCGATATAACTTCCTGTTGATATGTTTCCGTTGGAGGCGGTTTTAGCATTTTAGTATTACTTGACTTTTTGTTGATAATTTATAATGGGTGGTCTGTACAGAATTTATTTTGTGACTGCTTAATTCCTTGCCCTGTTTATACAGCGTGTGTGCACTGCCAAACATTTGTCCTCTGCTGACAAATAGTCATGTAATAACAAGTACCTTGTTATTCAACTTGAGAATTGTTTCCCAATTGCTGAAATCAGTTCAAAGTTAAAAAAAATAAATTTTTCTTATTCCTTGCTATGTGACCTGGGCAATGTTTTAAATTACAAAAGGAATATCTTTAATGAAAACAAGGTACTTGTATTAATGGCAATGAATGATGAGATCCACTTAAATCATTGCCTTCCAGGTTGTTCCGTAGCTCCGAGATAACCTTTATGCGTTCTTGTTATTGTTGCTTTCATTCAGTTCCTACGTAAGTGAGCAGACGTCAGACGAAAACGAGGTAACATCCATCAAAGCGAAGGAAACGTCCCACGAACCTGGAGGAACTTCCAACAACGCTGACAATACCGTGAGTGCTTCTGCTGATCCTTAATGCAAACTTATATTTTTTGATTTACTGATAATAAGGGTTGCCATTCAGGTAATTTTTCCGAGGATTGCTCCGGTGATTTACTCGGAGTGAATTAATCTGAAGTCCGTTGTGGAGTGTTCTTTACAGACCACAGTGGTCCTCCATGTTCAACCTAGAATGATTACGCTATACAGTATTTATGACAGAGCTCTGCCTGATTCCGCTTTTGTTCATATGTATTTACCGCAGTTGAGACTCCATATGTCGCCTCTGGCGTTCTTGCATTCTTTTCAGTCCACTCTTACGACCATTTGACCTTCGTCTCGAAGTTTAATAGTCTATAAATATGTAGGAGGGAAGGCAAGATAAGAAAAAGTTATGTTAACTAGTATTTCTTTTTATTGTTTCACAAGAGTTGGAAAATCATTATAGATTGCTTTTTTCTAAGAAACTTCCACAGTCTTTCCCGGAGGGTAGGCATTCAACTGTTCTGGAAGAGTTAGAAAATCATTCTAAGTTGCTTTGTTCCAAAAAACGTGCAAAGTCTTCCCTCCAAGAGGGGCATACAACTGGCTAAACTTACATCCCCCCCCCTCACCAATGGTTACATCGGTGTATACATATTTTCATACGAAGATTAGATTTTTACATGAAAAGGTTTAAGACTAGTGAATATCTTTGGGTCGTTATAATGATGTTCAAGTCAG
This sequence comes from Heliopora coerulea, assembly GCA_030142905.1. NCBI lineage: Eukaryota > Metazoa > Cnidaria > Anthozoa > Scleralcyonacea > Helioporidae > Heliopora > Heliopora coerulea. Next base: position 198,013 of record JASJOG010000347.1, on the reverse strand, counting down.
ACATTTTCCTTTCGTCAAGGGTGGATACGGAAGTCGGGCAATTGATCCAGGAATGTTTGTTTGGCAATAAAAATCAACCCCCAGTGAAGAGTGCAACTAAGAACTGTGAACACAGTATGAAGTTACTTAATCGCATTATTTATCGCTAATGTTTGTTTCCTTCTCGCAACATCCTCCCTGACAGTCATTGACATAATCATAGAATTAGATGTTAATGAGTTAAGCTCTAAACTTAAAGAGATCTAAAAATAAAGGTGACGGTAAGATACGGAAAGAAACATCAAAATAAATAAAGGGGAAACGAGTCTATGTTTGAAAAATTTGTTTTACTCAAAAGAACGCAGCAGAATTAATGGTTATTGGAGAATAATGTATTAAAATAGTGATATTGGCGCGAGAGATAGGGTGACCAGTTTGTCTCCATAACTAACTAAAATGCTGGGATTTGTTATTGTCTCCATAACGAACCAAAATTCTTGGTCGCCGAACAGGTCCCAGTCATGAGCCAATATTCCAATTGTTATCTATTTAACTGTCAATATAGTGGCGCTTGGTACATGGCGGCCAAACTTGCCGACACATTCACTCACAAATAAGGAACCGCGAGGTTGGGGGGATGAAACAGGGAAACTATTGTCCTTCAAACTCTTTTGGCGACTTTACTTTTGTTTCCAACTTAGTGAGTGGTTTTGAAACTGGTGGACAAACGTCTTAATTGAGCTTGGAGGAATTTGATCCATTTCCACCTGCCGATATGTCTACTGTAATTTTTGCCTCTCCACTTTGAAAAATGCTCTGCAGCCCATGACGCGAATGTCACTTTTGACTAATAAGAGGTGACAGTCTGTCTCTCACGGCTTCTCCATTTTTGGTTACTTGACTATTTCTGGGCTTTTTTGAAGAGCAAACTTTCTCATTATACTCTTATTGTCTCTTGACACTAAAGTGGGCTCGCTTCTTCTTTCGTTTTTTAACTTTCTATTCTGGAGTTTCGTTACTTCTGTTGACGTCTTGCCAAAGTCTTGGCTCAGATTACGCATTTATTTTTCAACTAAAATTCACGGCTGGTTTGTCAATCGTCATCATTACAATTTTAGAGAAACGTTTTCCGGTCTACTCATCATAAAACCCAGATAAGAGCTGGTAAACTTCAGGTACGTTACCCAAATGTCGAACAGACCGATATAAAAATACGTTTATTCCTGCTAACATTTTTAAGCTTTGTAAATAATAGCTTTGTATTTTATTCAACTCGTACTTCCAAATTTAATATGTTTTTTAGCGTAGAAATGTTTTAAATTAATTTTGTTTTAACTATTGTAAAAATTGTGTAATTCAACCTTCGGGCTGCAAGGCAATTTTATTAAACGATCTATCCCTTCTATCCCAAGGCATGCAACGCGCTGTTCACGAGGGTTCTAACTGCTTAAGGTTTCGGTGGAGCACCGTGATCCTCGATGCATGAGGCAGATCTGGTTTCCACGGGCTTCAGAGCAGGGAGTGGAAACGCGGCTCATGTCACTTTTGTAGCAAAAAGAAGTGACTTCTATAGCCATTCCCTCTAACGTTTTAAATGGATGGATACTCTTGGTCGCCCCATTGACGTGAAAATAATTTTTGGTGTAGAGAACAATTATTCACCCAAGTGGAGGTGAATAGTAGTGGAACATTGAACGAGCCGTTTTAGCATATACCTCGCAAAATTGTGTTGTTTGAGGCTTTGCACATGGTGTAACCTGCAAGTCTACTTCTAATAAAAAGAACCTCGCAAAACTGTTTTCTTTTTTTTTTTTTTAATTTTTAAAACAATTTTACGGAACGTTGGCTTGTCGCCCACTCATCATTTGTAAACAAAGCATTTTGAAACAAATCCTGGGTGCATTCATCCCTAAAAAGTAAAAGAAATACATATCTTTGAATACTTAATTGCCAAATTTCGTTGCTTTTTTGGTATTGTCTGGCACTTCGACTTCGTTTGTTAAAAAAGATTCTTCCGTAACGAAAACAAAACTGGATGCCATCTTGTTTTGCTCGGAGGTGAATAGTATTCCAAAATAGAGGAACCAATCAGATTGCGCAAAAAACACTCTTCACCTGGTATATATGGTGCCACACTTCTGTCAATATTGTGTGCTTACTAAATCGTGCGGGCTAGAAGAAGCTTTGATCATGGCCACTTAGAGCGGCACGACACCAAATAACCAGATAGAAAGATGTTCATAGTGAAAAATGTATAATGTCAGGCAAGTGAAGACCAGATCTTATGTCTTACTTCTAACATCAACTCTGCCCTTTTTGAAATTTCTTTTTCCTATTTTCACTCAACCGTTGCGCCTCTAACATCTCTTTATATAGTCGAACCCCTTTTGAGGGATACCCCTCTTAAGCGGACACCTATTTATGGCAAAGATTTTTGAGGTTCTATAAGTGGATCCTAGAGTTTGATCTTTACCGCCATGATGCCCAAATGGCGCACCGCCGGTCTGAATGGAGGACGTTTAGTTGATATTTGTGCGCACCCTACTATGGTATATTCGATAGAACATTATGGCATTTACACTCGACCGCTAACTGTTAAGTTGATAATTTTCGAAGGATGAAAATCTCGAGTGTCTAGATATTTTTGTGACTCAACCGGGACCTGTTGCGAAAAATACAGCATTGGGCCATCCGGCCCGGAATCGAACCTGCGACCTCGCGAATCTAAAGCGATGTTCTACCACGGAGCTACGGAGGCCGTTGCCGAGAGCGTGGCCACGAGTTCGGCATATATATTATGGCATTTACACTCGACCCGCTAACTGTTAAGTTGATAATTTTTGACGAAGGAATATCTCGCAACAGATCCCGGTTGGGTCTTAAAAATATCTGGACGCTCGAGATTTTCGTCCTTCAATACAAATTAACTTAACAGTTAGCGGTCGAGTGTAAATGCCGTAATGTTCTATGTGGCTAGTATATATACCGGTCCCATTAACACTACCATATCAAAAGAATTCACGACCAGACCGTCAACAGTTTCGTCTACAAGTTTAAAAGGAAGATTGAAATGGATTTAATCGCTGGGGAGAAATCTGTTTGTGATGAAAATATTCTGTAAATCTCGCTCAGTAGATCCGAGCCTCGCTATGGTCAACCAATGGATGCTCCAGCCTTTCACCTTTTTCTTTCGGATCACGTGGTTACTTTAATTTCTTACATCTTTACGTCACGTGGTGTCGAAATTTTCCATTTGTTAACGCGTAAAACGAACGATAAACCCCATATTACACGAAAAATAAAACAAATGTCAGATCAATCGTTTTCAATGCACACGCGTTATGTTTCGTCAACAAGTGATTTACAAAAGTAATGTATGTGAAAAGTGCAAGTCTTTGTATGAAATCATTTGACTTCGGTGGATCAATCATTGGCAAGCAATTACCTTAAGTCTTGATTGCTTTCACATTATCATTAATGAAGATTACTGTTTGCATTATTCATTAATACTTGCTTTCATATCCTTAGGTCAAGGAAACTTGAATAATTTTGGTTGACTGAACTTTTAGTCTGCGTTCAAACGAGTTGACGTTAAAAACACTGCAGGAACCTGAAACTAAGTTGAGGAAAAATATAATCAAAGTTCGTGCTTGCCATTGTGACCCAATCCTCAGGATGTGGCATTTGGTGTGCTTTCTAATTCTTGCCAGTTTCCCTGGGGTTAACTGTAACGAAGAGAACAAATTATACCAAGGTAAGAACAACTGCTAACCGCTAGTGGTGAAACAAGCTTGAGTTAATAGCATTGTTTGGTAACCAGATACGTCTTATCAACAATTTCGAACATGTCTCAGGTATCCCAAAGCAAAGTGCTTGTTGATTTACCTCCGACTCTAGTCAGTGAACTGTATCGACATTTTAATGAAATGTTAACGTCATTTGTCTCTTTGCTCAAATCTTAGTCGATATAATTCATTCAAGACAGCGTTACGTTAAGTAAGCATGATTTGTCTATGGTCATTCGGTTGTTAGCTTTTAGACTAAGTTTCAATTCCCTGGCCTATATTGTATCACTCAAGCTTGTTCTTGGCCAAGACATCATGCTGAACTGTCATTGCACAAATTAGCGCCCAACAAACGATGTGCCCTGTGGGGAGTAAATGTTGACAACTGGTGGAACGAAGCGAGTGTGCACTAAATGAAAAGAAACACGATTTTTATCGTGGGAGCAGGCTAAATAATCGAAAGTATCCTTACTTCAGTCAAGTGGTTTTTAAACAGAAGTCTCTATTTCTAGCTTATGACATAAGTTAGAAAATCGGTACATGCATTTACGAATGCTTGAATTTGACCGTGAAGAATGTGACTCCAACCCCTAGCATGGTGCAGAAATCAACTAATGCGATGGGGAAAATCCAATCTAACGAATGAATTCGCTATCCGTAGTCATCGAAGTGGAGACTGCGTGTGAACAGAGCTATCAAACTTCGTACAACGCAAACTATTCATCGAATAGGTTTTGTTGACAGAATAGCGAATATCTATCGAGCATTTAGGTTATCTGGAGTTAATACAACCAATAAAGATAAAGAAAACTTGGCCATGACACCAGCGTCGCTCGCCCGCTGGAGTTCAATTTGATTGACACTTCCGTTAGTTCTTGATTAAAGCCCTTAATTTGTACTTGATGAAAATTGTTTTCCTGTGGTCCTATTTCACCCATTACGATTTGAAATTGTTATTCCTGATATATGTTTACCATATTTCATCTTTGATTATTTCCTTTGTTATCTTGACTTTGGCTCCTACCAACAAAAACAAATTGTAGTACTACGAGAAATGTTTGGCACCATTTATGTAGACTTGTCTTACGAAAAGGTTCCATTCACACATTAATCAATGGCAGATGGGACAAAACTTTGACAGAGTTATTTTAAACTTATTCTGAACTCTGTACAGTTTATGGTTGTTTTTGAAAAAGGTTGAATGTTTTGCAATTTTCCTTTACAAGTTTCTCGAAACATTCGCCACGTTGCACTTCAATCTTACGCTGCGGGTAGACTTATTATTCATAATTATGGTGTTAATCACATAAAGTCCTCGCATACAGTAACCACTCAAACCATATATCCAGCAACGAGATTGTAAAACGAAATCGAATCACATTCATAACACTTCTAAACACAACTAGATCGTTTGCAAAAACGGTCCATAACTCTGGGACAATATAAGCTGCATCAGTCAGCCACGGATTTTTTCAAATATTCACTTCAAACGTTAAACCGCAGCTTAAATAAACAAAGGTTATTTACTTTTCAAATGTAAATATGAATTAGGACAGTAGACGATGTCTTCAAGTAAGTCAACAAGCTTACTCAATGCAGTATTCAATATGAAGTAATCACGAACGATAATACATGCTTAATAACGTCTTAAGAAACTTGATGTATACATATTTTGTGGCAAGAAAGCCTGCGTGCATCAATAGCTTGCTCTTCTACTTCATGGTTAAGATGTTAATGTGTGTCACTATCGAGCGGCCTTTTTGTTTCTAACTCAATGTCATAGATTCTTATAATTCTCACATCTACATTTTATGTTTATTTTACTTTAACCCACAACAAAATTATACAGCTTAATTAACAAGTAAAAAAAAAACACTTAAGCCTTCGTTTCTGTGATGGTAAATGCGCTTGTACGATTTTCATTCCTCAGTCCGCTATGAATGACGAAACGAACCAACGAAGTTCGAACATGTCAATCTCATGATAGTTGAAACTACTGAATAAGATTGTCTAAACCATTTACCAGAAACGATGTAATTTATTATACATATTATCGACGAAAATTGAAAGAAAAAACTGACAACCGAACTTAGTTGATGGTAATAACAGTATTCTTATTGTTACGTCCCAAAAAAACCTTGGTCAAAATATAGATTGTTTGTAATATCTCACAAAACAAACTGATGATGAAGGCAAGTTTGCTTGAGATAATGTTGCAGAAAAAAGAAACGTTTTCACTCGTGAAGATGAATTATCAATGCAATGAGATCGTCTAAATTTGCATCTCAAGGACTTTACATGCCTCACTTTAACACACCTACCCACACATACATATACGTTTACGTATACATATAGGCATTCAAATATAAATGCGTATACAAATATATATATATATATATATATATATATATATATATATATTATACGTTTAATGGAAATTTGATAAAAATATAAAAACTGTAACTCGAGTTTCACGCTGCACGGCGATCCTCAGAGTCTGAGGATCGCCGTGCAGCGTGAAACTCGAGTTACAGTTTTTATATTTTTATTAAATTTCCATTAAACGTATAATACGTAGCTCCACGACTTGTGTTGAGCACTGTCGATATCTAGTGGACATATCCAAGTCTATTAAATATATATATATATATATATATATATAAATGTAGCTGTTTGGTGTCTGAAAAGGAGAGTGCTCAATACAAAGGTGTAGAGCTTTAATAGTCTATTTGGTTAATGTCTAAGCTTTGAGCAACTGCCGTTACACGGTGTTTCACGCTTACGCGATCATCAGACGACTCTGATGATCGTGATGACGATGACGACTCTGATGACGACTGAATCAGAGTCGTCTGATGATCGCGTAAGCGTGAAACACCGTGTAACGGCAGTTGCTCAAAGCTTAGACATTAACCAAATAGACTATATATATATATATATATATATATATATACAGGGTGTCCCAAAAAAATGTATACACACTTTGAATGATTATAACTCGCTCAAATTTTCTTTCGAATGCCACGCATTCGTGAGCAATTTGGAGATGAGGAGTTTTATTTCCAGCAAGATAGAACACCTCCCCGCTACCATCCTGATGTGAGAGCCTATCTTACGAAAATCTGCCGAACAGATGGATTAGGCGAAGAGATAGCATTGAATTCTCCCCACGTTCAGCAGACCTCACACCTCTGGGCTTTTTTTTTTTATGGGGATACGTCAAAGATAAGGTTTGTAGCACAAAACCTGCAACAATCAATGAATTGAGTGCAGCAATCGAAAGAGAATGCACCCAAATATCAAATGAAATGATCATGATTCGTAATGTTTGCAATTCCATCTGTCCGCGTTATCAGCAGTGCCTGGACCAGAACGGTCATCAGTTCCAACACTTGCGATAACTCAAAAAATTCTACACTTGTCTTCTTTAACTTGGGTTATAAAACTTAGATATGTCTTAATAAACATTGTATTTATAATAATTCAAAGTGTGTATACATTTTTTTGGGACACCCTGTATATGTATATACATATATATATATATATATATATATATATATATATATATATATATGTATATATACATTTACATACCATATACTGATGTACGTACTTACAGCTGTATGTATATCGAAGTATGGAAATAAAAACTTAGCTCGCTTTTTTTCGTCTTTCAGGTGTTCCAGATGCATACTTCAAAGATTGTTTAGCCGCAATTAACAAATATCGCAAACTACACGACGCTTATCCTCTGCGATGGAATGCTGACCTACAGTATCACGCCCAGGCTTGGGCAGACGAGTTGGCAAAGAGTGGCACTGTCCAGAATGATGTCGAGGGCATTGACAGACTGGGCCAGGGCGAAACTGTCTCGTATGTGTCGCCATCCATGAAGAAATGCCGCACGTTTCCACCATCAGAAGACTGCTATGCATGCCGGACCACCATCGCCTCATGGTACAATGAGTCGAAATACTACGATTACAAAACTGGATTTTCTCGTGATGGACGGAGACAAGTTCTGCACTTCACACAGGTGGATTGGTGCTCTTGAAACCGTTATAGCAACAACTATAGCTTATTCTTAGTTAGTTTTGGATACTTCCACCTTAAAGTCGTTTTGTTTTCAGGGTTCGTACGGGCCATGGAAAACCTGGAAATTCATGGAAAATCAAAATTTCGAAATCCAGGTCTGGAAATCCTGGAATATTAGTGTCGGTCATGGAAAGCCATGCAAAATTAGATTTCTTCTGGATCAGTGAATAATTCTATTTCAATTTTCTTCGCTCACATTTTCAAGTTTCTTGGGGCCACCAATGAAAATAAAAAATATCGCAAAAATTGTATTTACGATACTCGTAACTTTAATTTATCATAGCTTAGCCGTGCACTTCAATTCAGAGACTGGGTCCCAGCTACCCCTGTGGTTTGACGGAGCACCTGTTCAGCTCGTTTCGTTGTTTCTAGCTTTTCTAAGTCATGGATTTTTGTAAATATGGTCATGCACAGTCATGAAAAAGTCATGGAGTTTTGATGGACCAATAGTGTACGAACCCTGTGTTTTACTTGCCAGGCTTTCGTCCTACTCGCCCGGGATATTTCCAGAGCATAATTGACTTTGATAAACTTTAGTTAACGTTGTCAACAAACAGTTATTCCCTGAAGACGTCCAGGACGGGCGCAACGAAAGCTTAGCAAGTAAAAAAAAAGGACCTGGACATGGAAATATCAACCATCAACTGAGTATGAATTGAAAATTACTCCATGCAAATTTTCATACACAACAATTATGACATTTACAACAATAACAAAAGAACAACAGCAACAACAACTTCAATGACAGCAGTGACAGCAATAACAATAGCAGCGACAACGACAACGACAACAATAGCAACGACAACGACAACGACAACAACAACAATAGCAACGACAACGACAACAATAATAACAAGGACAATACATACACTAGACCTATGGCTGATGGCGTTATCCTAATACTGTTCTATGGCGATTCTCCCTCAATTCATCGATAAAGGTACTTAGGCGTTGTTTTGTTTGCGACAGAGAAACTGTTTCCGTTCTATGATTGATCGAGCTATCCAAGTACTAAGGACTACCCTGGCCATGAAACAAGACAAACATTTTAATATCCTCAGTTTACGCACTGGCAGTGCAGTTTCGCTTTAAGTAGTAAGGTCAAAGAACCTCCGTAATTTTTTGAAGTGTGCAAATGAGCGATACGAATTGAATTTCACCAGTTGTAATTGCAATTATTGAGACATGACTTATTGAAGTTAACTGCGTATTTTCAAAAGAGTCGTCGTGAATGAAACACATAGAGAAAGTTTGCTTAAAAATAGTTGACTGACATTTCGTAAGATGTTAAAAGATTCACGACAATACTTCATTTAATTATTTCAATGCGAACTTTCTCTATGTATTTCATTCATTACGGCTCTTTTGAAAAAATGTTCGCAGGGCATTAATTTTGTTACGAGATTACGGTTCCAACCTGGCATATGAATTGCTAAAACTCCGTATTTTATTTTATCCACAGTTGGTTTGGAAAGATACTGTCAAGGTTGGCATAGCAACTGCAGTCAGTCCTCGTCATGGCGTAATAACCGTAGCTCGGTACCATCCTCGTGGTAACATCGGCTATGCCGATGACTACGTCAGAAATGTAGCACCTCTGGGTAAGTCGGCTCACTGAACACGCGTTTTATTGGTTTAGGCAAATGAGCCTGAAAACGGCTGGCAAGTGAGTGGCGGCAATAAGTTTGAAAAATGTTTTAAAGCTCAATGGTTTTTAAAGATGAAGGAGATGTAGAAGCTGTGTTTATACTTCGTGAAATTTCTTTAGCTATGACAATCTGCTTTATAATGTTTCAGCTTCGTCGAAAGAAGAGGAACGTGAAGCTGGAACGAGCGAAGGGGGAGGAACAGATATAGACGAACCTGGCCCTCAAAAAGGACCTCAATTACCATTATGTCGACGACGTAAACACAAACGGAAAAGCAGAGGTAGTATACCACCTACTGTAGTGGGTTCTTCAACAAACCAAATAGGACCAGAGTTTATGAGGGATAAAGTGGGAGACGGTGGGTTGGATTATCAGTGATGGAGAAGGTGAAATTTGTGTAGATAATTATACATTTGCGAGTTCAATTTTCGATTTCAATTGCAAGGTATAGCCTGCAACACACTAACAAAATGAAGCTAGCCGAGCCACATTTCAAGCGGAGAGAACCTTAGTTGTTGAAGTAATCCATGACATATGGCGTTTTACAAACTTTATTGCATGATTTAATCGTCATTTAAAGTTTTCAAGAATGGTTTGTTTTTTAACCTGTTCATAGAATGTTTCAACGAATACGACGATGAACTTTGTGACTCCTATGCTGTACGTTTTCCTGGTTATTGTAATTATAGCAGTGACTTTATGAAGAAACACTGCGCAAAGAGTTGTGGCTTTTGCAATGGTAAGCTCAAGTACGTGTTTTTTTTTGAAAGAAATGTAGATGGCAAGTTCTTCCTGGTTAAAAATAAGTAGAAATGAAATTATTCTGATTGTCAAGAGGAAGGAATATCCTTGATTGATTAGGTCTACAATTTCTTAATTAATTAAGGATTTCATCAATTAAGGGTATATCTTCGATTATTAAAGTTAATTAAAAATTAGCGATTTTTCCCTGGTTTAGTGGAAATTGTTAAGAATCTGGTCTCAATGTTTTTATCTAATCATTTATTTTAAATTTGCCTTTAATCAGAGGCATCACGAAATCTAACATTCGTGAAAATCATTGTCCTGTATAACCTTTGTTTTGGCTTAAGTGACTCAAACAATTCAAGAAGAAAACACAAAAGATTTTGGTTCCTAATTAGTGTGCTGTAAATCGCATGCAGAAATACTAATTAGAATTATAATGAAAATCTTTATTCAGATATCCCAATTTCACCCGAAGGTGATTTACAATTGGGTCCCGAGATCTACCTAATAAAAACAAACAATAAAAACCATTAAAAATACTAAAAACTACGAAAAGTAACAATAAAACTGTTTCCATAATCTTCTTTTAAAAATAGCAAGATTTGGTGCTTCACGAATTTTCACATCAAGATTGTTCCAGTCATCTATTGATTTATTTATTGTTGTCCATAGCCTCCAATTTGTTTTAGAATTAAATTTACGTATGTTTTTCTTATATCTGGTATCACGGTTGTGAAAGTCCGTATTCTCATTATAATCAAACCTATGTAAAAACATATTTACACATATATACATAAAGATCGCACGATGTTGCGATCTTCGAACTTCAAAGGGTTTCCAAGCTAACTGCCTCAATGCGCCAGTACCAGAATGATAAGATGGTAAGTCAAGAATGATTCTGGCGGCCTTATTCTGTAAAATCTGAAGGTCTGCCATAAGTAAAGAATTTCGTCTATCTCACCAAATTATGTCACCGTAGAATCAAACACTGGTAGAATCAAACTATTGTAAAACATAATCCTCGCATACGATGGTAATAAATGAACTCTTGAATAAATGAATTATAAAGAATAAATGAATTATGAACTCTTCCCTTCGATTTTCTGCATTAAAATTTACTGGAACTTCAAAATAACCTTTAAACATGGCCATTAAATTGTATTCGTATTTTAAGGATAATGCAATATTCGCGCCCGATCTCTATAGGATTTACTACGGCTCGCCTTGTAAATCCCATGCAGATCGGCCGCTCATAAGTACCCATTACTTATTTTGATGTCAAAAACGAAATGGAATTAAGATTTTTACAACCAATCTCAGAAATGTCCCTGGTGTTTTCATATTTCACATATTTCACAATTTTTATTCGCTTTTAGATCGATTTCCTGCCCCCGCGGTGTTGGAAACCAAAGGTAGGGATGATCAAGCGATTGTATAATCTTAAGAATGGAGAATGTTGTTATGTTCTCTGGGTCTTACGAACTGTCCTGCACGAGGGCGGTGGAGTTGTTGTTGTCTTTTGGCTAGAACATTCTAGTTCCAATTGAACTGCCGAAACTTTCGAGAGGAGAAGGAGATCTTTCGAGCGAACGGCCTTCGTTTTTCTCCGAAGTGCCATCGCTCGAAACGACAATTTATCATTTCTTAAGTTTTAGATGTTTCCTGACCGTTTTGGCTTTTTACCCATCGTTCAATACTGCTGACACGTCACCGTACTTTTAGGCTACGCTTACAGTATGCCGGGGATAGCTTTCCGTAGCGACGCGAAAACCATACCGGATGGGCTTTACGGTTACAGTAGGGCTACGTTTACACTATACTGGGAAGGTTTTTGTGCCGGTACAAAAAGCTCTCTGGTATAGTGTAAACAGGACAGTTCTCTACTGTTGTAAGAAGTTATCCAGTATGATGTAAACAGCGGACCCTGAAAGGCAGAATACATTTCGCCTCAAAGAGATTTGTATTTGTAACAGCGCACTCCTTCTCTAGCTCGCCAACGTGTTCAAAAATACAATCTATTGCTGTGATTGTTCTATGTCCCCTGAAATTGTTACTAGTAGTCCAAGAATAATAACACACGAACGCTTGCGTGACTCTATATTGAATGCAATCGAAGGCTCATAGCGCCCCGAAACCATTTGATATGTAACGTAACGGGTGGTGACTAAAAAGTGGACAAATGCGATAAGCTTGGGACAAAGTAATAATGCATATGACAAACCTACAAACACCGGCAATGTTGAACACTTTATTTCAATTTTCCTAAACTTGATCAATAGTAGCAATCTGGGTGATGTGTCAACGGCTTTCCTCATCTTAGTCTTAACTGACGACATCATGTTCCGGACAACATTCCAATCAAGTTCGCGGAAACATTTCTTTATCCGCAATTTCAGCTGATGCTCTGTTTTGGCTTTCCAGTCACCATCATACACTCTTGACTTTAAAATTTCCCATAAATTTTCAATTGGACGAAGTTGTGGCACATTTGGAGGATTGTCACCTTTTGCAACAAAACGAATATTTTTCTCATAAAAAGAGCAATTGTGTCCTTGGCATAATGTGAAGAGGCAAAATCGGTCAACAGACATAGTTGTTATCTGCATGATGCTGTTGCAAGAATGGTATTAAACGGCGCATAATACACTCCTGCCGATAAACATTTCTGTTGATGTTGCCCCTGCTTGGTACAAAGAATGGATCACTGTGTCCCTCTTCACTGATTGCCAACCACACGAGAAGTTTTGGCTCAAACTTTTTCTTGTCGTAATATCTGATGCTTGGAGGAGTTTTCTCTTTACTTTGCGAATAGAATCTGTCGTTGCCAGGCACGTGATAGTGGCCAAATGTAAAATATGCCTCATCATCCACGACAACTTTGACACTTGACGAAGGTTTCAGCACAATTCTTATCAATTTTCTGCAGCACTTTTTCTGCGTCAATTCTTTCTCCTCGGAACATTCTGGTGCTTTTTCTCTGTTGTAGTTTTTGCATCCTTCTTTTTTCAGCACTTTGTGGATATAGGATTTGTGAACTCCGAATTTTAGAGCTAGTTTTGCTTGGGACACACCACTCTTGTCTGTTGCTGCCATCACCAAGCTTTTCCTTTTCTGAGGTGTCAACTTTTCAGCTTTTCGTCCACTTCCAACCTTCCTTTCTGTTTTCCTTTCTTGAAAAGTTTTAGTAATCTTATATAATGTGCTTCGGGCTATTCCTAGCTTGCTAAAGTGGTTTACAGTATAAGCAACACCGCCTACTACTATGAGCTTTGTAAAAGTGTACAACAAGATCTTTTCTCTGTTTCAAGTTCAGCCCATCCGTCACTAATACGATGTACTTTAGATATCAGTATTGCAATAATATCAACTAGGGTAACCAGGCCTTTACACCCAGGCTTCTTGACAGAGATTTTGTTGTTTTATTATGTAAAAATATTCACGTGAGTTTTGTCCACTTTTTTAGTCACCACCCGTTACTACTTTCAAAAGTGGAGCGGAACAACATTGCTCCGTTCCAAAAATCGCGTTTTTGGTGTAAACTTAAGGCCTATCCGGTATGGTTTTCGCGTCGTTACAAAAAGCTATCCGGCACAGTGTAAAAGCAACCTTGGAACGCTATTTTCGGAGCGATTTTTGGAAGAGCGATTGTGGTACGTTCCATATCAGATGGCTTTTCGGGGCGCTTTGAGCCTTCGATTGTATTCAGTATGGAGTCACGCGAGTTTTCTTGTGTTATTATTGTTGGACTATTGCGAATAATTTTGGGTTACGTAGTGCAATCACAGCAGTTCATCGTGTTTTGTAACACGTTGGCGAACTGCAGAAGGAGTGCGCTCTTACAAGCGCAACTCTCTTCGAGGAGGATTATACTCTGCCTTTCCAGGTCCGCTGTTTACATCATAGCGGATTACTTTTTACAAAAGTGCAGAACTGTCTTGTTTACACTATACCAGAGAACTTTTTATACCGGCACAAAAACCTTTCCAGTATGGTGTGAACGTAGCCTTACATAATCCTCAATGACACAGAAAAGCTACAATCAAATGACAATACGATGGCTGTGAAGTTTAAACGTAACTTATTGTAATTTAAAATTCTTGTGTTTCTAGATGAAAAACGGCATAACCTGAAATGGCAGACCGGTGACTGGCTTGAGGTAACAGATAAACAGAATTGTGCTGCCTAAATGGCTTACTTATTTACAAAACTTATGCGCCTATCATTGCTAAGCCTAAGTAGGGGAAGGGGACGTGATCATACAGTTGTAGATTATAAACAAAATAAGTAAAAATAGTTATCATTAATGAAAGTTATTCACAAGAACTTTCTCTTTTTTATTCCTAAGTGCCATGGAGGCTTACAATGGCGTCCAGTTCGATGTTTACATAATTACAAGGGAAGAGATTATGAAATTCGTCTCAAACATTGTGCTGTACAACTTGGACCCAAGCCTCCAGAGTACAAGGATTGCCCATAAGCTGCTCAACACTGGGATGTGGCAAGAATGACATCTAAAAAATGTACAGTTAATGTTTTCTGGGAATCATAACAAATGGTGAGAATTTAATCTTTTGGATTTGGAGCAAATATCTACATCGACCAAAGAATCCCAATTGTGTTTGGTGGACGTCTACCACCTGATACACCTCCCAAATATTTTAGCTTTTCAGAGTGTGAAACTTGTATAAAATATATACCACATTGACTTTTTCTAAGAAACATGATAACCTTTTAAAAATTCATTTGTTATTAGCAAATACATTTGTCACTAATAAATGAATAAACTCCATAGTATCTTTGTAAAATTTTAATGCTGTTAAAGTTCTCATGGTATGCTACAAGGTCAACCAGAGGAAAGTTGTCTCACTGATTGGGCATTCATACTGAACCCCTTTCTGCCTCGAAAACCTGCCATGATTATTATTAGATCCCATTCCACTAAACTCTCCTCACCCAGTTATTGAGTGTCCACTGGGGCTACCACCATAATGCTGTGGTCCATGCCCAAGATCCTTCCCTCAGACATTGCAGTTTGATCCTTAGGTGACCCCTTTTAGATTTTGCAGCCACCAGAATTTTTTTGTACTTCCTTATCCATCAGGGTCAGGGATTGGAAAATTTGCACTCAGGCTCCTCTTAATTAAGAAGTGTATGTGACTGCCTCCCTCATATCAATAAAAGTCCTGTACATTAGCCAGGGACAAAGACCCGGTAAGCTTTGATGGGTAAAATTGTAAAAACATTGGACAGAATGAAACTATGAAAGGCAATCTGGGCTGGAATGAGTTATTTTAAACAAACTTGTTAACTTTGCTGGTAAGCTTACATCATTTGTCATGATAGTTTTGGTTCATGAAATGCAATTCTTCCTCCCAAACAACCTGTTACAAGTAACATGTGAGTTGGTGAAAACTTACTAGTGCATACTGGATGATGGTGGCTTAGTACATATTTTACTTCATGCAATTCACTTGTCACTGGACTGTCCTGGTCACACTTACACAGCTCACGACAATCAGCTCCAAATCCAAGCAGTCTTGTTCCATGGCCAAAAGGAGATGCGATGATCCTTCCATCTTTACTGAAATCTGGCTCTTTAATGAAACCCTGGGCTGCATTTGACTCTTCAATGAAATGGCTCAGTCTCTTCACATTTCTATTCTTTACTTTTCTGAGCTGGTCTTGAAAGAATTTTAAACAAAAGAGAAATTCATTGAAATAATGACTAAGTTGTTACAGATGCAAGTTAATCAGATATACAGATTGAAGTTAATTTAGGAATATGAAGCAGCATTAAGAGATGTATCAAATATCTGCCTAATTGTAATTCTAAATTACTAATTTTGCAGTTTCAAAGTCAATTTTACTTATACAGTACCAATGACATTGGACATATGAACATGCAATAACCTGTAATTGTCTTTAAACTACATGTACATTATAATAAAATGCTGCAGACATAAGAAAATGAAGTTAGGATGATTATTAGAGTTAATATTTTTCATCCCAGAAGAGATCACTTCTTGAACTGCAGAAATTTTCTTTAAAACAACCCAAATATAACAGCTTATTTTAGTCACTGGCATCTGTGGCATTATCCACAAGTAAGTGGATTTCCATGCTTACAAATAAACTCCTCATAAAGAATATTTCAAACATTAAGACAAAGCTTGACAATGTGTTTAAGAATTTTATTCTGGCAAACACTGGATAATTATTTGTATTTGGCAGAGTAGGGCACCTGGCCCTGACTGGGTTGATTAAAAATCTGCCAGACATGGACAGGTACAACATATTTTGGTGGTAATATGGGAGGTAGAAAGTACAGTTCCTAACAAAAAGAGTACAGAAAAGAAATAACTAGGACATAAAGAGGAGGGATAGAAAACTAGTAAAGGGAAAAAAGGTAGTACAATATGGGAAAAGTGATGTAATGATTAAAAAAAAGAGATGTACTTTGGAAAGAAAGGTGAGATAAAAAAATCAAAGATAAACAGAAAAAGGAGTGTTGAAGTGGAAATTATGAAAGAATATAAACTTTAAGACAGGAGTCTGAAGAGTTAAAATGGAAGGTGAAATAAAATCAAATCTTTACCACATGGTACTGCTTGGATATCATGTATTGTAGTATACTCTAGCAGCAAGTGCATGCTGGAATAACGTGACATTAGACACCAGCAATATGGATGAACCTGAAGAGAAGATATACACCAGGGGGGTTTGGGGAATTCCATAATATATTCTGGGTAATTTCTGTCATTTTGATATGATTTATGAGTATCCTGGCCAGAATTCAAGTGGTTAACAAACCCACGTATATTTTGATCTTCTTGAAACTTTTCCAAATCAAGATTATGAAAGACAGTAATGGAACCACCAAGTGTGGAAATTATTAGTTTGTCTCCTCCAGGACTGAGCCGCATTCGAGTCAAATGTTCATCTTTCAAGATAACCTTGCTCCTAGGTTGACCGTCAGAATATCTGTTGATATCCCATACTCTGACTGTGTCATCAAAACCTGATGTAACCAACTGTCTGGCATTTATGTTATATTCCAAGCTTTTTACCCAACTTGTGTGTCCTTCAAGCTTTGAGACTTGCTTATTAAGCATCCGAGTATCCCATAATACAATATTGCAATCATCAGATCCACTAGCAAACGTCCTTTCATCCAGAAAACAAATGCAGTTCACAGAATCATTATGAGCCTGCATTATTTTAGAAATCAGTTTCCGAGAAAATGGATCAAATACCAAAATGGCTGCTTTCTCACATGCAGTCACTAACATCTTCCCACTCGGAGAGAACTGTAAATTAAATATACCACCGTGATCTGCTACATCTTCGTTCATAGGCCAAGAAGATTTCGTTTTTATATATCTGTAATATTTCGAGGAAAGAGTGTCTTCTCTGAACATGTGCCCCACTTCTCGTTTTCTGGTCATCTTTATCGTGGAATATTTTCCAGCCGTTTCCTTTTTGTCTTCGGTACTTTTGTGCTCCATGCTGCAAGCAGCAAAATATTAAATGACCTGTCTTGTCAACATATGTATGTACAATTTTACTTTGATTTAAGAACATTAAATGTAACTAGTAAAAAATTACCAAATGTGCTGTCGGGACGTTTTCGTCGAAAAATCGGAGTCTTCCGGGTCCTACGTCCTTTCAATATGGCTACTGAGTTAAATACTATTATGCAGCTTTTTGACGGCGCGAATGGCTCAGCCTTCGCTATTGGTTCAGCCATTTTGATAGTATTGTTGACTATAGGTAAGAATTGTACTATTTACGAGTGGTTTACCAAGTTAATAGAGATGCATTGGGAGATATGCGTAAATATTGCTTGAGTTGTGAACTAAACCAGTGAATTATGAATCATCATTAAGTTTCAAAATTAGTTCTAGATCAAATTGCCATTTAAAAACCTATTTACTTCTAGTGCTTAAAGATAAATTGGTGCTGACAGGGGGTTTAATTTTTAGGTTAGGACGGTTAAGACATTTAGGTGATTATCAGGGAATTTGGAAATCCTAAACGTACTGGTATCAGAAATTCTAAAATGTACATTTGATAGTAAAAAAAATTGACGGAAAAAAATCTCCTCATTTTGAGTAGTTAAAGAGGAGTGTAAAGCATAAATTGAGACTTTAAGCCATCACTGGACAACAAGTTTCGAAAATACATGATAGAAAATGAACCGAAAATCATCATTCTTGATCTTGATATTCAAGAAAGAACAAGGTGGTGGAAATAAATTGTGGTAGTACTTCCACCCTATTTCAGAATCACTGCTAAACCAAATAATTGTATTTTGGTTCAACAAAGACCTTGAAATAGAATCAAAATACTACCTGAAGCACAATTATTGTGCCCTTTCCTGCATAGTCTTGAATATCAAGATCAAGGATGAAACAACTAGCTAGATGCCAATATCAGCCACCAGTCAACTTGACCCATGCTAACTCAGCCTCAATTGATACCATCTTAATCCACCTTCCAACTCCAGTTAGTACTCCTGGGGGCCATGTGGGCTTTATGACTGGGCTGAGTTAGTTGTAATAAGTTGGTGAACAAAGCAAGGCTGCATTAACTGTAAAGCATGAAATTAATACTCTGGACATCTCAAACTTTCTTGCTGTCTCTCAAACTATGAAATGATATTCAGCTTTCACAAATGTGTAATCTGTAAACATTTATTTCTACTCACATGTTACTCTGACAAAAGGTTTTCACTAGAAAAACCAGAACTTTATCCTTATGTTTGTCAGCAGAAGATTACCTTTTTCAACTTCATCCAAAACTGCCTATGGGCACTCCATTTTTGATATCATTGTTTATTTTTGCTGTAGTTGTGGCTTGGATTGTTGGCCGAAGTCGTAATAAATGTAACACAGTGTTGCTGATTGGCTTGTCTGATGCTGGGAAAACTCTCATGTTTTCAAGGGTATGCCCCATGCTGTTTATTTTGATATGCCTAAATGAATTACTATTATACATGTCATTATGGTTCAGTTCAGAACTGGAAGCTTCAGAGCAGTATTTTTGGAAACTGGTCCCCAGTTGGATGATAAAATATAAGATTTTGACACTTGAAAATTTTCTTCTCTAAAATTCCATTTTATGTTATTGAGTATAAATCTCAAATATTAATTGAATAAACCATTCAAATCTTAACTGCACAGTCATGAAAGCCTTCCCTCCTATCACTGACTCCTTGGTACAGGCCTGTATTATATTGTATAAGTCGCAAGTCTGACCATACAAAGGACTGTAATTGTTATACATGTAGCTTGTGCAGGTGGCTTACCCTACCTTGTGTTGCTTTTTTTTAAAGACCTTATTGTTTCTTAAATTTTTTTGCTGTAATCCACTGTTTTAGCTGTACTATGGAAAGTTTATGGCAACACAAACATCTATCAAAGAGAACAAAGGAAACTATAAATTAAATAGACAGGTTTGTGCACAGTTTAAAATGAATCATAAATTTATGAGAATTTTGTTTTACATATGGTGTATCTACTATAGGAAGAACTGTTTTTACCAGCATCTTACACAACATGCAAATGGACAGGATCACATTTTGCCAAACAATGTTGTTTTCTAAATTTAGATCCTGTGTATTATGGTAAATTCTGCAAATTTTAAAAGGACTACAATGTAGTGAAACTTCACAATTAACCTACACTGCCGAAGTCAACTGAAAAATGTTGACTGAAGCAGGATTTGAACTCACACCTTTGGGATACTGGTCTGCCACTCTACCTGTTGAGCTATTGAGTCCACAGGGATTGAAGGCGAGTTTTTATCCAATTGTGTGAGTTCAAATCCTGCTTCAGTCAACATTTTTCCGTTGACTTTGGCAGTGTAGGTTAATTGTGAAGTTTCATTTCATAATACCCTGAGGATGATTCTGAAATAAAACTACAATGTAGCATATGCACATTTTGTCATCCAAAAGATCTACATTGGGGGAGTGCTTCCTAGGAATTTTACTCCATGAAAGAAAGTCAAATAGGTTCTGTAACCAGACAATTTATTTACAGATAGCTATCAATGATATAAAGCAGCTTTCCATTGACGTATTGAAGGCTACATGCCTGCCTGGTAGCCAAAAGCTTGGCTCATGAGGCAAAAAGACTAAACTAGCAAATGTATTTCATTGTTTTTATAATTTATTCACCTGAACCCAACCTGTTGTGAAGCTACAAACCTTATACCTGAATACCTTTTATAGAACATGTGGCAAACTAGGTATACAATGTATGTTTGCACAAGTAGTTTTTGTTCTTTGGTTTATTTTATTTCATTTGATTTAGAATGACCCCAGTAAAGTATTAGAAATCATTGATGTCCCTGGAAATGAGAAGCTACGAGGAAAATTC
Organism: Heliopora coerulea; assembly: GCA_030142905.1. Classification (NCBI taxonomy): domain Eukaryota; kingdom Metazoa; phylum Cnidaria; class Anthozoa; order Scleralcyonacea; family Helioporidae; genus Heliopora; species Heliopora coerulea. Next base: position 177,376 of record JASJOG010000347.1, on the reverse strand, counting down.
ATTGATAAATTTAAAGATCTTGCAAGGTTAAGAGTTAACCATGTATTTTAAGGTTATATCAGGAATCAGTTCATGGTCTGTTCAGTATTGCTAATAGTGCTAATCATGATGACATTGTAATAAAGTCGAAATAGTACTGATTCACTCCATTGTCTTAATTTAACTAGAGTATCCATTTTTCAAGATGCTATTATTCAGATTACAATTTGTTTTATGCTTTTTTCAAACTGTCAGCTGGTATTGGTTTTTATTTACCATGTATTTTCCATCTTTCCTTGTTCAAAATCATCTCAATCCTTGAAAATTGTTTGTATATCAAACTACCTGTAACTACACTGTGTGAGTGCATGAGATTACTGTAAATTAGGTGATTGAAGTTCTCTCAATAGTTTGGACAAAAAGTTTATGGTTTGGCTATTCTTGCTGTAGTTGGATTCTTTTAGACATTCTTCTGTAATTATCAGAGTTACTTTGTCACCTACATTGTGTATATCCCTCCTTTTTTCCTTTTCCCATTAACAGGGGTATAATTTTTGTTGTGGACAGTATTAACTTTCCGAGAGAGGTTCATGGTGTTGCCGAGTAAGTATGAATTGGGAAGGAGAAGGGGGAAGGGAGGGAAAGGATGAAGGGAAATGGAGGAAGGAAAAAGGAAAGTGGACAGAAGAAAGGCTGGAAAGAAGGGAGGAAAGGATGAAAGGAGTGAGGGAGGAGGTGCATGGGAAGGAGTGAGGGAATGGGGAATGGAGGGAGGGAGCAAGGGGAATGGAGGGAGGGGAGAGGTAGGTAAGGAACAAAGGAAGAGGGGGAAGCAGAAAGGAAGAGTGGGAAGGAGAGATGAAGTGATGGCAAGATCTAGAGAAGGATGGAGGGAGGGCAGGAAAAAGGAAAGAAGTACCTAAGTGATAGAGGTAAGAGGGAGCAAGAAGTGGTGGAAGGAAGGGAAGAAAAGACGGGAAACAGAATAGGGCATGAATAGTTGAGGTAGAGATGGCGGAAAGTAAGGTAAAAAGATAGGGAGGAGTGGGAGTGTTAGGTAGTGTATCGGAGGGAGGTGGTTGGGAATGAGGCCGGAAATAAGGGAAGGAGTGTTTGAGGAAGAAAGGATGGAAGGAGAAATAGAGATACACACAATGTAACAAAGAAGATGAGGGATTGAACCAATGATAAAGAGAATCAGAAAGAAATAGTTGCAAAGGCAGTAGCCATTATTATGTCCTGCAAACGCTCCCTTTTTTTCTTTGAAATAAAATTGCATACGTCTATTTAGATCAACCGTTTCTTTTTATCTGTAGATGCTTATTCGATATCCTTAGCGACAAGACCTTCAGTAAATTATCACCGCAACTTCTGATAGCCTGTAACAAGCAAGGTATTTATATAACTGTTATCACATCATTATACAGAAATGGCTCCTTAAAGTAATGTCGTTCTGTTCTTATTTGCTTTTACTTGGCAGATCTAACAACATCTAAATCTGCGAATGTTATCAAATCCCAGCTAACAAAAGAAATGTGAGTATTGCATACTTTATCTCAAATATGATGAACGCTTCTACTGTGCTTAAAAAACTGGGGTACCTACTGTGTGGTCGATGTACCAAAAATGACAGCCACCTTCGCAATACTGTTAATGAAACATTAAATCTTCAAACTTGCTGCACGAAATGTAAACGTAACACTCAAAATACTCGTCAGAATCTTTTATAACGGTATGTTTGAAGCGGAGGCGGAAAAATTACAAACAATGTCAAACTAGGCTCCTACAGTCGTTGCAAGGCAGGAACCAGGCGGCAACTGTATTGGACGTATAAATATCAAAGCCCAGCAAAATGCGCAAAGTAAAGCCATAAACAAAGAAAAGTTTCAAAACATTTAATGGATCCAACGCTTCGTTGCTTAGCGCAACATCATCAGGGAATGAATAAATTACACAGTGACAGATTAAAATAGGCCAGTGTTGCTATTTACATAAGTGGCAATGACGTGGATAGGTTGTGGTGAGAAAAGACAAAGAGCGGAAAACGATTAAGAAAGGTGATGATAAAAATTAGAATAAAGAAAGAGGAATAGAGCCCAGGTTTTCGCTAAGAGACGGATTAAGTTTCTTAATAAGTAGATTTTCCCTAATAAGAGGATCTAGCGGTGATGAAGCCGAGGTTAAAAATATTCACCTTGGGTTTATCACCGCTACATCTTCTTATTAGGAAAAATCTACTTTTTAAGAAACTTAATCCGTCGCTTAGCGAAAACCTGGGCTCTATTCCTCTTTCTTTATTCTAATTTTTATCATCACCTTTCTTAATCGTTTTCCGCTCTTTGTCTTTTCTCACCACAACCTATCCACGTCATTGCCACTTATGTAAATAGCAACACTGGCCGATTTTAATCTGTCACTGTGTAATTTATTCATTCCCTGATGATGTTGCGCTAAGCAACGAAGCGTTGGACCCATTAAATGTTTTGAAACTTTTCTTTGTTTATGGCTTTACTTTGCGCATTTTGCTGGGCTTTGATATATATACTTCTAATACGGCTCCTACAGTCACTGCAAATCCTTGAAAGTATCTGAAAAATATCTCATCTTTTTGCTGTTGTACAATGTAATTTGCACAACCGTTTTGTATGACATTCAACACCCGGTGACTTTTTATTGAGACCATTTGTGGTTGGCATGAAAAGCAAAAATATTCCTTTCAGCTGTGAAACTTCTTCCCAAAGTGTTTTTCCGTGCTTGTAGCTTATTTTACATACGACAGAGACTTCCCTACAATCGTTTTGCCAACTATTTGTCTCTTTTCAACATAGCCGGTCTACACTGTGCCATAAACTGAACTAGACAACTTTCTTTTTTCTCAGCAATACGCTTCGCACGACCCGCGCCGCAGCTGTGAAGGGCCTGGATGAACAATCCATGAACAAAGACTCAGTTTCTGTTGGACAAAAAGGGAAGGATTTTGATTTCGCTGATTTGAGAGGGATCCAGGTGGAGTTTGTAGAGTGCAGTGCTAAGGGAAATACCGACAACCGGGCTAATTTAACAGACGTGGAAACATGGTTGAACAAACTTATTTGATCGAAGACATGAAAATATACGAGGAAAGTACACTTTAGAGCTGAAGAAACGGTCATGTGGGGCTGCGGTAGTCGTAGGTACGAGTGTTATGTTGATGTGCTGGGTGGATCAGGCCACGGACACAAATGGAACTACCTACAGGCATGACAAACTGAAATTGTGCGAACTAGAAAACTATGAGTAACGCGCCAGTCTATATTTCTATGCAGTTAACTGCTTATATGTCTGTTCGTTCAGCTCTGCTATAAATTAAAGGAGAGGAAAAAGCTGACTTTCACTCTATGTTAAGATTGCAAAAGGTTCCAAAACAAGTTCTTCATTTCAAAAATAACGCGGAATAACAAAAGTCAAACGTACAGTAACATAAGTCAGATGATGAATACTGTAACCTGTCATCCAAACTCAGCACATGGTATTAAAGAAAGCGATGGTTGATATACATTGATTATATTGATATATCAGGCTTGCTTCATGTCACCTCACAATCAAAATGAAACTTTAATTTACAGTTCATTCTCGCCTAGTTCGAGAACTATCATCGAGGCTTTTCTTTCCCTGGAAATCTTTGTCACGGGAAGTCTTAACCCTAACCGCTTTTTATGTCTATTACCGTGACAATACATAGATTGTAATAATAGTGCTTGATTAGTCCTTGGAGCTGTTTATTATTGTAGTTTTTCGTTCGTAGAGTTTAAGATCTTTGACCATAATCTAACAGCGGATTATTTTCTCTGGTGTTCCCAACAACTTCAAACAGGACTCATTGTTGGTCGGTTCATACTCATTATCGCTTAGGAGCAGAATACATTTAGAGCTGCAGTGTTTGTACCCTTGACGGCACTGTGGAGAAGAAACTCGTGAAGTTAATAAGTTAGCGCACGTTTTAGCTCAGGTTTTTCATGTAGGATTGTATGGAATGGTGCACTATGGTATGATATCCTGTAGCGTGGTATGGAATGGTACACTGTGGTATGATATCGTGTGGCTTGATATGGAATGCTATTGTATGGAATGCTATTGTATAGAAAGGTACACTATGGTATGATATTCTGTAACGTGGTATGGAATGCCATCGTATGGAATGGTACGGAATGGTATGGTGTGGAATGATGTGGTATGTTAAGGTATAGTGTTAAGTGGTATGGTATGGTTGGATAGGTGTGGAGAGGCTCGGTGTGGTATGGTATATTGTAAAGTGGTGTGATGTAGTGTGAGAGGTGTGACTTGTGAGGAGTGGCATGGTATGGGTATAGCTGGATTGAATGTGGCACGTTGTAGCGTGTATTAAGGGGGTGTGGTGTCGTTTGGTGTGGTTTCATGCATTGTAAAAAATCGCGTAATATTTAGGTGTGAAATGGTACCGCTGAGAGTGGTGCGATATTGCGTCGTATCGTCTGGTGTGTGGTGTGTGGTTACCCGAGGTGACCCGACGTGATGTGATGTAATGTGATGATGTTTTGTGTCGCGTGACTTGGTGTTGGGTGTTATGTTTTGTGGTGTGCAGTAATGTTTCATTTCGTCAGTTTTTGTCTGATATTATTTTTTCTTTAGTTTTGCCATGTCTTGTCAGTTTTTTCCAGTTCTTACCTCGCTACACTGAAGTGCGATCCATCGTATTTCTGCAACACAATAGGTTTAAGTTAGACGGCCAAGGCATTGAAAGCAATAAAACTCAGCTAAGTTGTGGAAGTTCTTTTATATTTTGAACAAACCTTTGGAGGTTGGTGGCTTTGGGAAATTCTTCTCTAGAGAAAACAATAAATTTGGTTCTAGACGATTTCTCTTTCTGTTGGTAGATATTATTTGAATGATTATTAACTAAGTACTCACTGATGAGCCGCTGACGTTGAACTGGAAAAACTGGTGGATGAGGAAAATCCCCCACGTCAATTGAGGATGTGATTCCTGTGGAGCAGAGTTAGGTTGTTCAGTTAGCAAGATGTTCCGCTGGGAAAGATCTTGCAAGGAATTACAACATATATTAATTTAGCAAACTTACCGCAAAAACCACACGAGAAAGGACAGTGGAACAACATGAAATCCTTATTATAGTCGCAGTAACCATCTACTTTGGCGTAATATGTGCAGTTCTCCCGCAGGTCCATGCAACCACTCTTCCCTTTTCCTGTCAAGACAATGCAAGGTCACATAAGTTTTTTTAAAATAGGCATAAGAATTTTCAAATTTTGAAAAGGTCTTGGATTGATTGTTGGGGAACTGAAGACGCTAATTTTGTGCACAGATGAGTAAAACTTGATATAATATTTACGCCATGTCGAGATGAAATAAAGCAGATCTGACAATTGTCTCATTAGTAAGCTTGAGAAAGACTTAAGCAAATGGCTGAATGTCAATGTATCCATCTGACCGAGTCTCAGAATTAGGCGAAGTAGATGAGAAGTGACGTGGTTCGACGTTTTCACAGTTGCGACAAACAGATTAACGACTAAAAATTGAATTCAAAATCTGGCCGCAAAGTTGTAAATGAAAAATGAATGTGAATTGAGATGATGATCTTCGTCCAAAACATTCAACTGAAGCTACTGTTTCGAAAAATTGTCCAACGATGTTTAGGTTTACCTGATAGTGATAGGTACATGTAGTACCTGATGGCCTCTGTGACCCACCTACCTTCTCCATTATCGAGCGGTATGAGTGGTTGTTCAGGTTCACCTGAATTTAGGGAAATGATAATCATTCTCAGTATTATTTGATATCGGATTTGTGCTCTACAAGAATTGAGTTTGCTGTTCATTACCAGAAAATATACTATCATTAACGCGCACCTCAAACTCACTAGCACTAAAATACATTCATTTTATTCAATCGACATTCATTACCGTGGATAGGCAACCATTTGCATCAAAGGGCATTCTGTAGCGCCAACGGACGACTATTAAAACCGTTCTACTATATGCTGCGTTTAATCAAATTTCAATTGCGCAGGAGAAATATCTTGCCTGATTGGAATTTTATCCCTAATGTATAGTAGAATGGTGTTAATAGTTGTTTGTTGGCGCTATAGAATGCCCTTTGATGCAAATGGTTGCGTATCTACGCTAGTGAATGTTGATTGAATAAAATGGATGTATTTTCGCGCTAATGAGTTTGAGGTTGGAGTTAATGATAGTATATTTTCTGGTAATGAACAGCAAAAGGTGCATTAAGGATGTGGCACAATCCGTTACCAGTATCCGGACTATATTAAAATCTACCTATCCTGTATTGTACTCTTTATGCTGTAAAATTCTACCAAGTATTTTCCCGTTGGTGCAGGCGCTCCTTCAAACATGAAAATCGGTAAAGAAAAGTGTTTTTGAGTGTACCAGTAAACATTTGATGCTTACATTTCACAAGCTGGAGAGAAAGGGCTGGTGTAAACTTATTAAAACTTTAGCAGTAGACTTGGTTTCAATTTCAGTTATTTTTGAAGTATACAATATAGACTGAATGTTTCTTTCTTTACTCCTTGCCATTTTCCAATGTTCAAACATGCAAAGTGAAACGTGCAGAAAACGGAGCACGTAAAATTCTCCCCGTGTGGAACCAGGGACCGTTCGCATCGCTCTTGGAAAGAAAAATTGTTCTCTTTGTTTTGAATGTTAAATGTTATGGTGAGAAGACGTTGTTGACAGTTTGTACTGACGTGAAGTCTCTAAAAACATGTGGATTGAAACACTTTGGCGGCCTTGTCAGGCTTTATTATTTTACTCTTGCAGGCGCCAGATTATTTCAGTCCGGCTAACGCCATGCGATGTTTCTCTACAAGGGGAGACGGACTCGGAGAGGAAAAAGTAAAGAAACACTTAATATCGTACGTTTATAACTTATCAGAGCTGCAATCACTTACCACAAAAACCACAAGATCTTGGACATGTTTTCAACATGAAACCATAGTGATAAGAACAGTAGCCCTCAATAATCGAAAAGTTTTGGCATTTCGTTCGCAGATCACGGCAGTCTAGGTAATTTAATGAAAATGCAAATAATCATTACTAGTACGACATCACTGTCCATTGTTGTACGTTTTACTTTGGTCAGTCGTGTTCTCCTTTGTAGCTTTCTTTTGAAGCTGTTCCATTATCCTTCCTTCCTATTTTCTGTATCTTCCTTCCTTCGTTCCTTTTGTCCGTTTTTTTCTCCTTCATTTATTTCATCTATCACACCAGTTTGGCAGATGGATCACTTGACGACATGTCTAAACCATGACAACGATCATGTCTCCTATCCCATGCCTTTCACTCAAGAACTTGTGTTTATTGTTTTTGTCAATACGTTAACCGCCTTGCTCTTTGTGCAATTCGTTGACAAAACTTAATCCCATTCCCAGACATCATCATGTACTCCTTTTCCACCTTCATCCTCAGTAGCCCCACCATTTTCATCAACCTACCAACCTATTAAGATGTATCCTGTTTCCTTCCTAAACCAAGCTTACCTCTTGGACCGCCAGCAAAGCCTCCTCCATTTTCTATGAAAGGCGTTGTTTCAACCTGGTTGTCTGGGATATCTGTAGTAACGGTGCTTGTGGGAACACCAGTTGTAACTGTGGTTATGGGAACATCAGTAGTAGCCGTTGTCTTGGAAACATTGTTGGTAGTTATTTCATGAGCAACTGCGGTTGTCATTACATTTTCCCGTTTGCCACTGGGTTCTAAGAAAGATAAAGAGGAGCAAACCTGAGATGAACCTGTTGAGAATCTGAGCTCCCATGTTCCAGTGAAGTCTGGCTTTGAGTGAAACTTGATAGCTTTGGCGCAGTCTGGTTTCCTGTGGTGGAATTGGGTTGCTACAGATAAACTCTGCGGTGTTGCCGTGATATCTTGTGGCAATAGTAAAATCGGATTAGGTACAATGAAATACAGCGTGGTGTGTCTTCCTGATTTCCTGTGGAGGATGACGGAAATTTGGATGCGGTGTATTTTGGTTTGGTCGTGTATGTTTCCTTGCAATTTGTATACAACTGCCGTGTACTATTTCTGCTGGATGTCTGTGATATGTAGCGGTCGTCATGTATGTGAGTAAAATGACTCATAGGTGTTTTGTGTGAACCTTTAACGGATTCACACGAAGGTCTTTCCACGTGGGTACATTGGTCGTCCTGATAGAACTGCCGAAAATGATAAACGTAAGGAAAAATCGCGTTGAGTTAGTGAACCCACGGATAGTAAAACAAAACGACTAAAGTATTTTAAACGTCTAGTATCAACTTAAGAAATCGTTTTATGTATTTATAGTGTAGAACACATTAGCAATATTTATATATGAAGAGAGGATTTTGATACGATCATAATTATATATACGAAAACTCTGACTGCCCCAGCCGGGAATCGAACCCAAGGTCTCCGAATCTACGTATCGGTGCTCTGACCTCTGAGCTACTAAGACACGGTTAGGACAGTCAGAAATTTTCATATATATTGAATAGTTGTTTCTTTTATTTTCATACTGCAGCTGTTACTTACCACAAAAGCGGCAGCTAACTTGGCAGTACTTCAACATAAAATTACGATGATATTGACAGTAAGAGGGATAAGCTGCGTGCTCTTGGCATTCTTCTCTGTAGTCTTTACAGTCGGTCCTTGGGGTAACTGTGGTCAAGCATAACATGCACCAAGTCCATTACATTTTGTTTGCTTCTCATTGCCATCCTACCTTCCTTCCTTTCCTTCCTTCCCTTCCTTCCTTCCTTCCTTCCCTTCCTTCCTTCATTCCTTTCCTTCCCTCCCTTCCTTCCTTCCCTTCCTTCCTTCCCTTCCTTCCTTCCTTCTTTCCTTCCTTTCCTTCCTTCCTTCCCTTCCTTCCTTCCTTCCCTTCCTTCCTTCCTTCCTTCCTTCCCTTCCTTCCCTTCCTTCCTTCCCTTCCTTCCTTCCTTCCTTCCTTTCCTTCCCTTCCCTTCCTTCCTTCCTTCCTTCCTTCCCTTCCCTTCCCTTCCTTCCCTTCCCTTCCTTCCCTTCCTTTCCTTCCCTTCCCTTCCCTTCCTTCCCTCCCCTTCCTTCCTTCCCTTCCCTTCCTTCCTCCCCTTCCTTCCTTCCTCCCCTTCCTTCCCTTCCTTCCTTCCCTTCCCTTCCCTTCCCTTCCTTCCCTTCCCTTCCTTCCCTTCCCTTCCCTTCCTTCCCTTCTTTCCCTTCCCTTCCTTCCTTCCCTCCCTTCCTTCCTTCCCTTCCTTCCTTCCCTTCCCTTCCTTCCCTTCCTTCCCTTCCCTTCTTTCCCTTCCCTTCCTTCCTCCCCTTCCTTCCTTCCCTTCCCTTCCCTTCCTTCCCCTTCCTTCCTTCCCTTCCCTCCTTCCCTTCCTTCCCTTCCTTCCCTTCCTTCCTTACTTCCTTCCTTCCTTCCTCCCTTCCTCCCTTCCTCCCTTCCTCCCTTTCTTCCTTCCCTCCTTCCCCTCCTTCCCTTCCTTCCATCCTCCATCCTCCATCCTCTCTCCCTCCGTCCCTCCGTCCCTCTGTCCCTCCGTCTCTTCCTTCCTTTCTATCTTCCATGTTTCCCTTGCCTTGAACTCTCTTACCCTCTCTTTCCCTTCGTACTCTTCGTTTCTTTCACTTCCCTTTTCATTCTTTTCCCTCCTTCCCTTTTCTTTATTCGCTTTTCTGTCTTTTTACCTTTCGTTCCTTCTCCTACACTATCATCTCTCAATCGACCTATATAATTAATCATCAAAATTCAGTATTTTTCTGCATCATCTCACCGCGTGGGCCACCAGCCAGTTCTTTGTTTCCTGAGAAAGGTAGAATTCCATCTTGAGTAAAGGGGATATTTGAGGCCAGCGTGGAGGTGGAAGTACCTCTGGGGTACGTCCTTACGGGGTCACCGGTGGTACTTGTGGTTACAGGAACGTCAGTGGTAACGGTGGTTAGGGAAACACCATCGGTGACCGTGGCTGCAGGAATACCAGTGTCGACTGTAATAGTTACTTCTTTTAAAGGTGATGTTGTAGAACTTTCTTCTCTGCCAGTAGACACTGGCAAAAAAAAATAGAAGTAGTATTACTCAACAAATTATACTTTCCGTTACTAACAAAACGTTTTTGTATTTTTTTTTCTACAAATTTACTTATATTTTTTAATTATCGAAAACAATGAAAGTTCTGGAAGACCGATGGTTCTCGCTAGAAAAACGGCTTCTTAGTTTGCCCATACCTGGTATCACTGCAGCTTCAATGTCCGGGTCATCCTTGGCTTTCTTGACGTCAAAAAAACCATTATTGCACAAGTCTCCTTGACAACACTTCATCTGACAGTCGGTATGGTTGAACGACAGACATTCCCCGTCACACATCTTTTTTGTTGCGCACTGTCGTCTGAGTAACACGGCCCCAGTACTCAAAGATCGTGCGCGGTAGTAAATACATCGATCATACCCATGACTCTTTGCACACCGGGCAGTTCTTACGTTCGGGCTGGACACGGAACATTCCGTCTGGATACCGGCATCACCTCTGCGTTCAATCACACAGATGTAACATTGCAGTGGGGCTTGTAAAGAAAAAATATATAGTAAGGATGAGAATTCTTTGAAGAGTTGATTACCTAAATGTTAAAGATTCGAAGAAATCTTCGCAAATGATTTTTAATATAACGTGTGGCCGCAACCCAATCTCAATAAATATTTTTGTCCATTGGCGTGTTACACAAATCATTTGTTGTGTTAGAAATCGTCGTGCCGTGAAACGACACGGGAAAGTCAGACTTGAAAAGCAAAGGTGGCAATGTCGTCTTCAAGTTATAATGAAAAAGGACTGGATTAATTTTAGTACGGCGCGTACTTTAATAGTTTTCAGCGTAAATTTTGTTCAGTTTGCAGTCACTATTGCGGTATATCAAAAATAATCTGAAGCCCTGGCCAAACACTTTCGACCTTTTATTCAATATCGTTCAACATTGTTTTATGCAACATGTTGAACGCGTTTGGCCAGCCATGTTGAATGATGTTGCACGATGTTGAAAGAAATTTAAACATGTTCAAATTTTTGTTCAACATGCGTTCAACATTTCTATTGGTCTTGCCAATAGTGGAATATGTTGAATGCGTTTGGCCATCCCTGACTTCAACTTCGTTCAACAGTGTTGAAATGTGTTGAACAAAATGTTTAAAGCGTTTGGCCAGGCCTTAATAAATCCTAAAGTCAAAGGGATCTTATCTTCGCTCTTGTTTTGAACTCTCGTGCAGGCCTACTCGTCGGTTTTCAATAGCAGGACGTCACAATTATCCTGATAATTGGAGTTCGGACAGGTTCCGTTCGATGATAATTTCTTTTTTCAAAATTATCCATTTCTGCACTGATATCTGTTGAAGGTATTCATGTTTACAGTACGTGTACAAATCAATTTTGACATTCGAATTTTTTGACCTGGTTTATTTTGAAGAGTTTATGGAATTTTGATATCTCATTTTGTCTAAGGTCTCTTGAATTTTTTACGTGACAGTTACACTGGCAAATGTTGGCCAGTACTTCCACATCATTGGGTTAATTTTTATAAACTTCAGGCTGACTTATTTTATATTTCTCCGTATTTGTTTCAGTCGTAGTTCATTATCATGAGGTCGATGAATTATTATTTAATTTAGCAATTGTCTCTTATTAGTACTAAATTAGAAATAAAGAACTGATGTAGTTGTAAAATATACAGATCATTGTAGCGTAGTCAACAGATTTTACCGCCAGTTTTTCCGTTCAGATATTATTTGTTTAGCAAAATATTTGTTGCAGTCTCGTGTAATTGAGCCTTTGTTCAAAATGCCTATCCCTGAGCTGTGTCATATCCACGTATAGGATTTTGTTAACATTTTCAACCTGCCACAGGATTATTATCGTAGTTGATATTCCTAACGTCGACCTCTGACCATGCACATCAACGTCAGTACAGATTAGTAAGTTGACAGTTCACGACAAGCGACAGTTTATGATGGTAATTTGGTGGGTTTAAAATGAATTGAACTGGCCTGATTGGAAAGACTCTTGAACGGATATGGTCAAAATATACTTATAAATTTTGCATGTGATGTCAGGATTAGTTCCCTGTCTCCCTTTTAGCTCCGTTTCCTATATTAGTTCAAGTAAATGATCATTGGAAGTGTACAAGGAGTGTCTTTAAACATAGTGCTTGTTCGTGTACTTTACCAGGAACAACGTGACGTCCTAGCAGTTTCAAGTCCGAAGCCACTCAACCCATTAAGTTTGACCTGTTTTTTATGTTTCGGCCGAACTAACAGCGTGAGATGGGCAAGTGTGAGGGTTTTTTTAAGTCTGTGTGGTAATTTTACGAATTGGTTTTCATCTCAGCTAAAGTCATTCTGTGGTCCGTAAATAACAGATATTTGAGAAACTACATTCCTTATAGGTAAATCAATTAACAGCGGGCTTTACCTGATATGGTATCTACCAGTGTGGTTTAATTAAACATATTTTGCCATTACTTTCTTCCCTCCTTATTACCATGCACCGGTTTACTTAATCGATATGAATCTGGCAGCTGAAAAAGGAAATCTTTTTTTTTTTTTTCCCGAACCTTCAAGTATCCTTAAGCAGCTATCCATGCTCTCGCTAAGGCAGAGTAAAGCGTCGTGTGAGACAAGAACTGATTGTGAATTATACTTACTGTTTTCCTGCTCTTTAACACCCACTGCAGCGGATATTTCTGTGATAATTACAGTAGTAAAAAGAATGAGCCGTGCTAAGACGTACATACTGTGATTGTACTTCTGATATAACTGATTTAATGTAATTGAATTGATTGGTACTGCTCTTGATTTTTGTGGAATACTTCCAATTATGAAACAATGTAGCGAAGGCGGGGCTCCTGCCAGCATGGGCTGATGCCAGACTGCAGTGAAAGACAAAAAAAACACTGTTTCATGACGAGAATGCTTATTAAACTTGCTTTTTTCACCGAGAGCATCTATTGTTTAGGCTAACTTAAAAATGAAAGTAATATCGGTGCTAATGGTGTCCGTTCTATCTATGGTAATTTTAATTATGGCTGCGCTTCTTTGCCTAAATCTGAACCCTGATTTCCAAATCCATAAATGAACTCTGCGTTTCTTTTGCAAAACCCAAGAACATACTGTGATTCCGTTGATATTTCAAGAAGTTAACAGTGTTGGTTGGTGTAGTCGGTCTAAAAAGATTGGTGGTGGTAGTACAACTGATGGTTTGATAGCCTCAGCTGTTGTCGTCTTCTGACTGTTGACCTTAAAGATGACCGCCGCTGTGGCTGTCGAACGTCAATAGCCACCATTAGCAGTCTCACTCAACATCGCAATCACCTAGATCGATTAACTTCTTCAAAGTATACTCTATATGCATTTAACGTGTTATTCAGTTGAAGAATCGGGATTGCTCGTGTTTAAAAGATTAATTCCAGGCAGTCGTCGAAGATCTGGAATTTTTACGGCTAGTTTTGACGTGGTTGTCCTAAGAATCGAGTCGAGAACAGTCGTCGCTGGTTACTTATCCTGTTATCCACATGGTAAGTTTGAACCTCGCTTAGAAAAAGCTTAATGGTAGCACACTGCCGAAAAAGAAAGACAGAACCAAGTACGGACATTTCGCGCGAAAGTCCTTCATGAGAGTCAAACGTTAATTCGCTCGACACGTCTGTACCTGGCTCTCTCATTTTTTTCTCCAGAGTACTGTCTTGACACTTCCTCGGCGTCGATTCAGCGGTACGTGTGTAGCTCTCCATTTGTGAAACATGCTTACATTTACTTGTTCACGAAGTGGCTGGGAGATGAGAGTGGCTGCAAAATCCAAATTGCAGCAATTAGCTCCGTTTTGTAGCATTCTACTGAAATGCTTAACCTCAAACCACAGAGTAAATAATCCAACCAGAGGTCCAACTCACTGTCGGCAGCTTTGATGTTTGTGTCCTCGCGCATGTTGCCTCGCGCATTTCATTAATTCAAACGCCGCCATGTTCCTGGCAAGCGTCTAGCCTACTGTCCTCTAAGTCAGTGGTCTAGCGCTCGCCGAGTGTAGGTACAACTTTCGTGCTCGTGTGAACTGAATTTTTGCATAATTGAAGTGGTTTTACCGTCTTCGTCAACCTTAAGTGTGATCGCAAGGCCAGAAGAGGCAAGCGAAAAAATTGCGGATAAGCACATGTATACCAGTTGATCTTTTACAGTCAAACCGGATGTTCGTGTATAGCCAACTTTTCGATGTTGCGTAGCAACAATGCAATCTTCATTTAGCAAGTTCGTCAAGGAATTTGCAACTTGCAAGTCAACCAAGAAGCATGTTACCCGAAGGGCGGACAACGCAAGATCAGATAAAACATGATTCAAGTTATTGTGAGGTACTTAAATGAAATAATTTGAATCATGTTTTATCTGATGTTGAGTTGTCCGCCCTTCGGGTAACATGCTTCTCGGATGACTTGCAAGTTGCAAATTCCTTGACGAACTTGCTAAATGAAGATTGCATTGTTTGCTACGCACCATCGAAAAGTTGGCTATACACGAACATCCGGCTTGACTGTAACAGTTTTTGACTTGTTTAAAATCGTGGTAAGATTAACAAGAATTCAGCACATGTTTGAATCCATCGAGCGTTGTCAACACGTTCGTACGATATTTGTAAATTGTGGAGTAAATTTTATTTTGTAAGCTCACTGAACAAATACCCCTCGATAGGTTTGAAAACCTAATTTCAATGTACCAGTTTAGTACTACAATCAAACTTCACTTTGTTTACATATAAGTGGCAAAAATTCGTATGAGGTCAAAACTGCCGGGGGAACTTGCCAGGAACATGGCGGCCAGCGCATGCGCATAAAAAATTTGGGACAAATTTTCACGCGAGTTGGACCTCTGGTTGGATTATTTACTCTGTGCCTCAAACTGAATCCAAAACCTTGACAAATGTACTCTCTCTTCCTTGCGCTACGTTTTCCTTTGCGTGCAGGACGTTTTCTTTTTGCGTTTTTCGGAAAGAAACGCCCTTTCCCCAGGACCAATTTTGTCGAGCGCGCTACCTCGGTCCAGTCATCGATCGTGGGAAAAATACACGACTTCTGCATTCTTTCGCTCGAGAGTTTCGTCTTTGTGTTTGAGGCACACTACGAAATCAGTTTGAAGTTGTTTTTGGTTATTAACGCAGGAACCTTGGCTGGGAAAGAGTTTGTACAGCATGATTAAGATAATTGTCACCTTTGTAACCGCATTCGCGGCGGTTTTAATGTTGATTCTGGCCTTCGCCACGACATACTGGTCTACACATACAATGCGAAAAGCTGGCTTCAACCAAGACCAAGTTCATTATCATCACGAAGGATTATTTGAAAGATGCTACGATGTGTATGAAAACGACACTTTTGTGGAGAGTAAAAGCGACTGCATTAATATCGGTGTAGAAGGTATGTGACAACCAAATCAGTGGTGTGAAAATGGTGAAAAGAAGTTATACACTTCTCGAAACTTAAATTTTAGGGCAAGTAATGATATTTAAATGCCACGTTTATGAATGTGCTCACTTTTATAATTTAAGTCAGGTGATTTGACTACTTTAGTGTCTTTCGAAGCGGTGTTCAGCTGTATTTAGCGATCTAGTTATTGGTACATTTTTCGACGTAACATGTACAAGAATTTTTTAGAACGTTTATGATTGTTCGCATACTAATATGGACGGTATTAAGTATCCGTACTTTCCTGAAGCTATATACGTTATATTTTTTTTTTACATTTACTATACAATTCCACGAAACTTTACTGTGTCATTGTGACCTAAACCAAGGTATAGTAAAGAGTTATTGAAGTACCCCAGTACCTGGTGAAGTGTAAGTATAAATTTTGAAGTCAGGCAATTGCATGTCGTTCTAGTACTTCTTATTGAAACCCACAGATTGAATGGAAACCTTTAAGTTGGGAGAGGTAGCACATTAGTTGACCCTCTAACCAGTAATTATACATTTGTATTTATATTCGCATTTGCTTGCCAAAAAAATGTGGTTGTTGATTGAGTTAATAGCAGATGGTTTTAATCATCATTTGAAGTTTTTAAATGTCAATTGTACTAGGAAATTTGGAATACCATTGAGTCATTAGGAAAACTATTGACTTACTTACCTTGTTGTGTGGGGAGAGCAGAACTTATAATATAAGGCAGGTAATACTTGAGTGTTGTTTTTTAAGCAACATTTTGTTAAAAAAGCAAGAGGAAACTATTGTTTGTAAGTTATCATTTTCAAATGAGAATGTGTCATCTAATGAAAAAGAAGAAAATTATCAAACTGTGCTTGTTCTGTGTGACAAGATGTACTATTATTGAAGGTAGATTATCTAGGTTAGTATAGTGTTGAGTTGAGAAAGACTGTTGGTGACTGATATTTTAATTCCATCAGTGGTGATCATCCTCAGAGTTGAAAGAAGGTGACCATTGCTGAGGAACTTGAAATGTCAGTCACTGACAGTCTTTCTCAACACTACACTAACCTGAATGGTCTACCTTTACCAACATGTACTGGTTCTTGTGGATTCAAACCATTTAGTTTATAATCAAACTGTGAAAATCTGTTATTATTAACTGAATGCCCAAACAACCCTCGAGGTAAACTAGTTCTCTGTTTGTTTTGCAGTAATTTTTCATTATTTCCATTCATTTATTTTTAGCATGGAATGTAATAATTATGATCCTCCTGGGTATTGCCATGTTGTTCTACATATTGGCATTTGTTTTTGCTGCCATATATTCTTTTTACACAAGACGTTGGAAATATCCACTGTTTACCAACTGCAGCTTAATGGGGCTGGCAGGTAAGCTGTAGTCAATTTTTTTTCATCCTTTTCAAAATAAAACAACTGTGTCTCATCAGAGTAGAATGTTAAAAAAAATCAAAGGCAAACAGTACTCTATTAATAGAAAAAGCTAAGAAAGCATATCAAGTATTATTAAATTTTATAATTACACTAGTAAAACTGTTCACATGATTTGATTTATGTAATTTCAGTGTTTTATAAGTAAACTAGTTAAAGCAAAAGAAAATTTTTGACCCTGTACTTCTTGTGTACAGTATTTCCAAGGTTTAACTTCTGTATCACCTTTTTACGTTAATTTTTATGTTGATGTATGGTGGATGATTTCATTCAGTTTTATAAAGGACTGCTGAAGTCAAAAAGTTAAAACACTCTTAGTAAAACTTACATTTTCAGTTGGTAAATTTTTCATCATATGTTTACTAAATGTTGATTGAATTTGCTCAAAGGGGAAATTCAGAATGACTAAAAAAGGACCAGTGTTATCTTAAAGGTCAGACACCTTTTCGAGTTGCTATTTGCAGTGATAGAAAGCGCGAGTTGGCTTGAAATTTCCATAATAAACTAGCCAAATGGTCGAGGATTATTTTTTTCCTGCTTATAACTATCTCAGTTAACTCTTTCCCAATGAAATTATTCCTTCATTATTTTACTCAGGCTAATGACAGGTGATTTTACTTGTCATAAAAAGAGATCTTGCAGGGAAAGGGTTAAACCTTGTACTTCTTATTTGTGTTAAAAAAAGATTTGAAAGAACTTGTTACTTTATCTGACTTGACTTGTTTATTTTAAGCTCTCTGTGGATTCATTGCAATGATGATTTACACCTTCAAACTTTGGGAGGATGACATCTACTTCAGTTGGTCTTATGGAGCTGGGTGGACAACAGTTGCCATGGCTATCATTGGAATTGTTTTGGTTATGGCTGATCGATAAACTGTCTTTTATAGTGAATTGCCATCTTATTTCTAGATGCATGCCCTGTACTTATATTTTTACCTAAAAAGGATGTGATTTTTCATTCATATTAGCATTATTACTGTCATACCAACAATGTATTATGTTATATAGTATTCTTCAACTTAGTTGTATAGGCACACATTTGTATTCTTCTGTCAGTGGCTTCTGTTTTGTGATGTTTCTTTTTGAAGTGGAGATACTAGTATTTTGGTACTGTAAAGATCACAAGCTCTATGTACTTAGCAAAATCACTCACACAATGAATTCATAAGTGAAGGTGGCTTCTTGCCTGGTTCAGTTTCTAGTTGTAAAGTTGTTGGTAACATGACACATACAACTCTTCCTTTTTAATAATTGCAAATGTTCCATTTTAGTTGCAAAAGAATAAAGCACTGGAGCTATGCTATTTTTAAGATCAAAACCCACGTTGCCAGTTAAAAAAGCCAAGAAAAAGTATTACAGAAAAACATCATTTTGGAACATAATTATTTAGTTCCATGATGGCATAGACTTGTCATGTTTGTCAGAACTTTATTAGTGTCATTTGGTTCATTTTTAAAGTAATGTTTGCCCTTGTTAATCAGCAACTATGCTTATGAGCAGTTTTTATTTTGTGAAATTAAGGGTCAAGCATTACAATTATTCTATTTGTAAACTACAGAAAATACATGCACATTTATGCAGTTTTTTTGTTGTGGGTAAAGTATACATTCAGTTCTACAGCAACACTTCTTCAACAGTTGTTCAGTAACAACAGCTTGTGTTAACCACATGGTTTAAAGTGTTGTCAATTTTTGTTTCCTGGGTCTCAAATCATACTTGTCACATACAAAGAATTTTTAAATGCAATATAAGCCAAGAAAACTGTAAATTCAGTGTACATAGAAGGATCTTTAGACAGTAATGGCCCTGTTCCTGTCTTTATGATAAAGATACTCTGGAACTTTTCAAATTAGTGTATAAATGGGTTATTTGAGGATGTGCAGGGTTTTGGCTTCATTTCAGAGTCATCTTCAGGGTAACATGAGAAAAATTTCATGAAGCCAAAAACAGTGATGTTTGCTTATGCACCTTGTGGTGTTTTGGTTCATGGTAATTTTAATTATAATGCTAGGATTGATGTTTTTAAATTTCCAGGAAAAAAGTCTCCATAGTTTGGTTGTTTCATCTTTAAAGTAGGAAAACAAGCAGAAAAGATGGAAAAGTAATTGCAACAATACTGAAACAACATGGACAGGCTCAACAGAAAATTATGTTAAATCCCTTTTCAGCTCTGTCCAGCATGTGTGACATCTTTAGCAATCTCCTAGTAGTTAACAGCTGTGTGTGACAGAAATGCTTTCATGTGAATTATTGGATTTCACTTTGGTGGCAACATACTGGTATTCATTTCCTGTGTGTTAGCTTGTACTTTAACATATGGCTTATAGTTGTATTTGCTATTTCACGTTCATCCATATTTTGGCCAAAATAGTCAACAAACTGTCCATCTGGGTCCACCAGATACAGGATAACTGAATGATCAACCTACAAATTGGAAACAAACATAGGATTTAAAATAAAAATATGTACATGTCATCAGAAGGAAAATATAATTCTTACAAATGCCAGACGTACAATATAATCATTGTCTGCATCTGCTGGTCCTGCACTGTAATATACACGGTATGTTTTGCAGGTTTCTTTCACCTGATCCTCGGTCCCTGTTAGACCTACTAGTCTAGGATGGAATTCTGAAGAAAGGAAAAGAAAACATAGAGTTTTCAAAATCTTTTAGAACAGAAGGTTTGGTTATCTGAGTATAAAGGGGATTATATGATTATGCTTCCAGGAGTTTCACCTTGAAATGGTCATCCAATCAGATATCCACAATTTAAATGTAAATTTAGATTTTGGCTGAAAAAATACAAGCACACCAGTAGGTCATGAGGACTTGTTGTAATGGCTTGTAATAATGCTGCTATTTATGTATTGTCTCTTGATCTCAAATACTTAATATGGTAGGTGACCACTAAGATATCACATTGCTGCCAAAGAAGTTTCACTTTGGGCCTTAAGAATATTTTGGGCATCTAGTTTGTCAGTGGGTATTGCATTTTCTGTGGAATTATAAAATGTCTATAATTATGACATGAAAGATAGGTCCAATATATTATTCATTAAATTAATATACATAATTAGACAATTTTATAATTATAAACTTTTATTGGTAAATAAAATTACCTTTAATATATTCAGCTACTGTTTCCACATCATCTCTTGCAGGATCAACAGTAATAAATAATGGCTGAACTTTGCCTGGTGAATCCTTTGTTGAATCTTGAAATGGAAAAGAATTTTGCTAACATTTATCTAATAAACTAATCAATTAATTACTTCAACAATTTGAGAAAAGCCTGCTTGACTACATCTTTCACAAGCTGTTGTGAACAACAAACAACCAGTTCTTTTTGGTAAGTACTTGTCCAAAACAGAAAGCAAAATTAATGATTACTGGCAATGCTTTGCCTTTATTTTATTCCAACGGTAGAATGCTGCATTAAAATTTAAGTGATTAATCCTTTGATGCTCAGGGCTCATTCCTGTGATGAGTAGAATTGTCTGGCATTAGGTAGAATAAAATATGGAGGCAAACCCTTGCCCCTTAATGGGAGTAATGAAGTATGTAAATTCTGGCAAGTCATCACATTATAAAGTTGAGAAAATTTTGACTTTTCACTAGTATAAGACTTGGTTACTTGTTCTAGCTCTGTAAACTTACCAATGATATCCAGGGCACTATGTAACTTTTCAAGTGTGTCAGGACAGACATCAGGGCAGTGAGTAAACCCAAAATACAAGATAAGCCATTGACCCAGGAAGTCTGAGCTTGTCACGGTTTTTCCTAAATGATTTATTAAAGTAAATGGTCCTCCAATAGCAGCTTTGCCTACTGACCGTCTGTTTTCTTGTTCTTTCTCTAGGAAGACATAATCGTTAACAATAATTAAAATATTGACCAATATGCAGCTACCAGTAATAAGATAACATAAAAGATGGTTGGTATACCAATACACCAGTATAAAGAGATAATCAATATCCTAGAATTGCTGGCATACCAAAACCAGCTTTGGGACAGTGAAGTTGTACAGGTGTAAAACTTTTCTTCATGATAAATGTAAATGAAAGGTAACAAACTTTTAATTGGATATCAGCAAAGGCAAGATAAATGGGTAAAGCTTCTGCTATTGATCTAATTTGTGGAAACACTCCCTCGATTCCAAGCCACTGCAACTTCGGTTAGGGTATGTAAACTAATACTAAAAACTTGGGCCGATCAATGTTCTACCATTTACTACAGAATTTGACTGTACTTTTTTCCATTTCATCTTTAGCTTCTTTTACATAATAAACTGCTGCTCCACCAACAAGCACTGTTATAAGAAGACCAGCCCAACGTATTGGACCCTTTTTGCTACTCTCTTTGACGAAGTCGTATTGTTTGATAGGTTCTTGGGATGCAAAACATCGTGGCATTTGTCTCAACCCAGTTGATCTTGCTACAGCTTGTCGTCCTGCCTTCAAAAAAATTTTCTAATGCTTTTTAAAACAGCCCACAATTTTATTCAAATGGCTTATGGTATTCAATCTTATAAATGAGGTGTTTTTAGAGTCATTAAAATAGAGACTGGCCTGATAAATTAAATTTGCTCAATACATACAAGTCTGTGTTCGATATTTCCACAAGACGAAGTAAACATGTTAAGTCGTCGCGAAATGAGTACTCTCACTATAAACAGGCAAAAGATAGTAAAAAACGTAAATACAAAGGATGTCTTTTGTTCCAATTGTCGATGGAAATTTGAAAACCAATATATACCCAATGTTGAACTTTTGGTGCAATAATTCGCCATGTTGTGACGTCTGGGGACTTCGAATCTGATAAGACTGTTATTAATACCAGGGGGGACAGGCATGAAGTCCTAGTTTCGCACCGATCAATTTTCATATGAAATCAAGACGCTTTGATATTTTTTGTCGTTTAGAGGTTCTACTTTTTCCAAGAAGACATTACACTTAAACTAAAACTAGACTTTTTTTTGGAAAAAATTGGTATTCGGGAAGGTTTAGGAAAAACTGCATGTTATAGTTACATTTGTGTACGCCCCCTGGCAGTCGATCAGTGGGATGTCCTGTTGGGAAACTTGGCAACATGGCGTGTTTATTGACAGTACAAAAGGAATTGCACTTTCTATTCATTTTCAAACGATAAGGCTGATTGAATTGGCATCGTTATAAGTACAATACGTACTATGTGCGCCTAGCAAGTTTTTTTATATTTTTACTGGCCGTATTGGGGAATGTGACAAGCATTGTTCGCGCCAACTTCAGCGAACAGCATCAAGGGCTCAAGAAGATGAACTCAATTTACAAAGTAGGATTTTGTTTGTGCCTCGGGATTCGTCTTCAATAATGGACACAGGGGAAGTAGAAGAGAGGAAAAGATCTTCTGTCAATGTAGAAACCTTTAATGGAGATGTGTCAGCAGAAGAAAAAGATTATGAAGCCGACTTACAAAATTCAGACCAGACTGATGGTGAGTTGCTGATTTGTCGTTTTTTTCCCGTTTTCTCGAGTACCGAAAATATATGTTTCTGAAGTTTCTCAGTTTTGTATTTTACTTTACAGTAATAGTAAACAATGCGTCCAGTTATCAGAGGATAAGCACAGCTTTTAGGTTTTAATGTTTTGTCAGCTTGTTGTTAACGTTTAGCTAGGAGTTGTTCGTTTTTTCACAGTGATTTCCCATGAACAATTAGCAGATCGTCTTCTGAAATTTTACTGCACGGTGAACTTAAGATTTGGTAGGATATGTTAAACCTGAAGAATTCTGTAAATTGATTTAATAACTGTCAAATTAAAGTGCTGTTAACTATGCAACTTATTGTCTTGCAACTTGTCTCACCATATTGTTGCTCACAATAACTGTAAATTGACAACTACCATATATATGGTGACCCATAGGTTGACATGATAGCCCAGGGGTGGTGGTGGAGGAAACTGTAGGGGAACTTAGCTCTGCCATTGCAGACAAATTAACAATTAATCTGGGGGAACAAACTGGAAGAAAAAAAAAATAGCATTCTGAAAATCTCTCTCAGTTCTCTTAAAATTATGAGAGGTAAAAAGTGTTTTGTACACATCTGTGTGGTATTTAGCAATTCATAAGTTTAAAATTATACTTTTATAACTTTCTACTGTTCATCATAGATTTATATAAATATGAGTAACTGCATGTATTTGTCACTTATTTAGCTAAGAAATTGATAAATTTTCCTTCACATGTCAAATCTGAAACTTAATGTTGTTACCTATAGCAATAAATTATCACTAATAATGATATATGGTATTTTAGACTGAAACTTTCAAGCATTCTCTAAAATGGTGACATCATGTATAAAATATGAGAATGAAAACATTTCTTGAGTTCTTTAGCAAATATTGTAAAATTCTTAACATATCAAAACGTAATGGTGTCATAACAATTTTACAGAAGGGTCTTTTGCACCATAATAATTTGGTTTTTTGGATATATATCCCATTTAAGTGTTTTCATGTCAAACATACACCCCAGTGTGGGATATTGAATTTCATTAACTAAACAACATGTTGAATACCAAAACTTTAAAGCCACCTTTAAGTGTTTTCATATCAAACATACACCCCAGTGTGGGATATTGAATTTCATTAACTAAACAACATGTTGAATACCAAAACTTTAAAGCCACCTTTAAGCTCCAGGTAATCATTGTAAGGAACAGATTATTAGCACTCGTGACCATTTCTAAGCAATACTGATCTTGAGAACACTCTGGAAATGTTTGTTAATATTTAAATTTTGCAACTGTTGCTTGACAACCAACTCTCACCTTTCTGCTGAATAAAATTATCAGGTATTGGTCAGTTAAGAATAAATAAGGTTGTCCACTGTGGGGAAGAGTGAGTTAATATTTTTTTTTTCCCAAATAACTACCAGGATTTAAAAATCATGAAAGTGACCCACCATCAGATTATGAGAAGAAGAATATCATGAGTGATGAAGATACTGGATCTCTTACAGGGTTAGTTATTGGTGAACAGGTGAACTGGGAGGATGCTATTTTAATCAATTAATATAGAGAATATATTATGTATTAAACTCCTTTATCTTCATTTCTTTTTTATTTTCATGGGCAATTCTTTTTATTATTTTTATGTAAACACTCCCTCTTGTTCTGCATAAACATAACAAAAATGCAACCTACCAATTGACTTGGACAATCTACAGGTCTGAGGTGCTGTTTAATGGATTGACATTATAAGATTAACCAAGCCTAAGGAACTGAAAGATATAGGCACAAAATTGGCTGCCAGTCTTATGGATCTAGTCCAGAGCTATATTGACCAGACTGTAAAACCATTGATTGTTTTGTTCTGTTGATTCATATTGAAGGAGTCTTGATGGTGTCACTGGAGGAGATGAATATGAATTGACTGGAGATGACACAGAATATCACTCAGATCCAGTAACTAAACAGACAAAACAGGTGCTTTTTACTGAAATAGTTGTGTGTTGTAAAATGTTGATCTAGAGAACTGTGTTCAGGCAATGTTGAATTAACTTTGAGTACTGTAGTAGATTTTTCAGATAATTTTGATTCAGCTAAAACTCTGGCAATTTGCACATCAACTATTGAATAATGTTTAAAAATGGTCAATGTTTAGATTAGGTACAATGTTCCTCTACACATTTCAATGGGTTGATTAATGTTTATTATTTTAGGAAAAACTGTGCATGTTAGCCTTGAGAAGACACCTTGATTTGCTTAGTGAGCAGGTGTTGCAGAATGACTATTTGGTGAATCAGTCAAGGTATGTAGTTATGGAAATGAATTAAAGTGCAAACGGAACCAATGAGTGGTTGAGTGGTGGACATAGTCAATAGTGGTAGTAGTTATGATGATCATGATGATAGTGATAATCATAATAATGGTGTTGTGATTATTGATAATGAATGATGCTAGTGCTGGTGATGATGTTTAATTGATAGTCCAATGGTGATAATGACAAAGCAGAATGCTTATGGTAATGGTGATGATGATAAAAATTATGGTAATGAAAAAGACTGTTAAAGATAGTGGTAATGATAATCAATCAATGTATGCAGTTATGAAAATGAATTAAAGTGCAAATGGAACTGATAGGTGGTTGACTGGTGGACATAGTGACAGTGATGATAATAAAATGATGATGGTGATGATAATGATGCTAGAGCTGGTAATAATGGTGAAGATGATGTTGATAGTGCTAATGATAATGATGACAAAAGGTGATAACTATGGTGGTGATGATGATGATGGTGATGAAAATAATGATGGTAGTGAAGATGATGATGGCAGTAGTGATAATGGTGTTGGTAATGATAATGATGATGAAAAATGCAGTAATGATAATGTAATATGATGACATTGCTGTTACTGATGAAAATGATAGTAATGATAGTAATGATGATAGTAATGATGATGATGGTAATGATGATGATGATGATGGTGATAATAATGATGATGATGGTAATGATGATGGTGATGGTTGTGGTGATAATGATGTTACTAAAAATGATGTTAGCAAAAATGATGATGGTCATGATGTTGATTGCGATACTCATAGTATGATGATAGCAATTATAACGATAATGATAAAATAATGATTGATTAATATAATAATGTCAGAAAAGCATTTATAACTGGAAGACCACATTAATGGAGATTAAAATGATAATGGTTGATGACTGAGGTGATTAAAATAACAATTAATGTAGATAAAGCTTTATTGTGAAGGTATAATTATAGCAGTTGGGATTTTTATGTAGATACAGTAGAGCTGGAATGAAGTAATGTAATCTGGAACAAGAGAGCTGTATGTGGATAGTGATGGAAGTGGGACAGAGGCGATGCTATATATAATATGAGTGTCTGAGTTTATTTCATGTTTTATCTTAGGGAAGAACTCAAAAAATGTCAGGAGAACATTCATTCTTTGGAGTCTCAGATGGATAAAACTGCAAAAGAGATTGAATTGCTAGAAATAGATGGAAACAAGTAATACAGTATACCATTATTTTTATTATATTTTTAATTTTAAATTTTAGTTATTATAACTTCTTATGATGCTGGATGGATTGGATTATAAAGAGACTTAGAGGGTGTTTCATTCTTCAGATGTTAACCATCTGGAATGTTGTCAGACATTCATGAGTAGAGCTTGTATATTTTTTTGACATTCAGTTGTCACACTTTCTCTTATTTACAACTAAATGTAGTTAATTTCAAAATGTAGCATTGCCTTATTTATTTTATATGGTACTGTAATGTACTGTACTAGTGTTAATTTGTTTTTCAATTCAATCTTTAGAGCTTCTATATACCGTTTGAAGTCTCATTATAGTAAGCTGTGTAGTGAGGTTGCTGCTGAACGGGAGGTGGCTGCACAAGTTAGAGAAAGACTGGAAAGTGCAGAGTAAGAACAATTGATCTCATTTTTTTGTTTCATGAACAACATTATTCAACAGACATATGTACAAGATCACATTGGCATATTCCAATCTGAAGACTAGCTGAAATTTATGATAGAAATCCAGTCATTCATTCATTCACTCATTTGTTTATTTTTTTATATTAATTAATTAATTGATTGGTTTCTATATTGAATTATTCACTTATTGCAAATTTCATTTGTAGATCATAAATATCTGTTGGTTTTCTTACCGGCATGTAGGTACTCTTTATCCCAAGCTACTATGGAGCAAGGTCGGTTTTTACTGGCAGGGGAAGAGTTAGAAAAGCAGGAAGAGGTAGAAATGAAAAACAAAGCAGAAGCAAGTGCTGGACGGATACGTAAGGAGAACATCACTGCTATGGCTGTTGAAAGAAGAAGAAGAATGAGAGAGAAGTATGAGTTCCTCTGAAATATTGAACATCAGTGTTATCACTGAGAACTCGAATTGATCAGTAACATTGTATAAAAGAAATATTTCTGTTTCATTCTCAAGTGACAGTATTGTTAAATTCCAATATCTCTGAAGTTCTTTTTTTTATAAGTGGTTTAACACTCAGAACTGCCAGACTGCAAACTGTTTAGTCTTGTTAACAATTTTCTGATTCAAAACTCATTGAACATTCTGATCCCAGTGGCTAGAGTGAAATTAAAAAAAAATGCTGCAACAAAGTCAAGGTAGTTTTTCTGTAGTCCTTCTCGCACATACATATGTGCTGTGTTTACTTTGGTACAGTACCATTTCCAAACTTCCTGTTTTCCTTGGAAAAAGAAGTGGCAAATCAAAGCATGACTGTGCAACTCTTTATTGTTTACACTTGGATTGATATAAAATACTAATGAAATTATTTATAATGGTAGGGAAAAATTATCTTTTTCGTTCCAGAACATCAACTATTCAGTTGGCCATTTCAAATAATTGCAAATACAACTTTTTCTTAGTGGGATGGGGATATAGTTTTTGTTTTCTGTTGTTGCAGTTACAGTTTTTATTGTTTCATATTTGAGGAATGTGGATTTAAATTTGCTGTTCTAATCATATTTTTTGGGTAATTTTATTCAGGGATCACATCACTGCTTTAAGAGAAAGAGAAAGAAAACACAGACAAGCTCTGGCCATGGCCAAAAGGAACAGAGAACAAGCATCAAAGTTTTTAAAGGAGACCATGACTAGGTATAAGCACTGGAGTGATGTGGTTTTACTATCTTGTATTTCTTTTACTTCTTCTGTTCTATGTGCTTGTTTTTTTGTCTAAAATTTTTAAACTGTTTATATAATCTATACTGATGATTCTACCATGTATAAATAAAATCTGTCTGTCTGTTTAAATGTGGTGGCATGTTAACTGGTGTGATCTGATGTCATCACAGGATTGCCAGGTTTTTGGAATCAAACATACTGTAGTATGAAATTACTCTGGCCAGTCACATAGCCAAGAATTTGAAAGTGTGGGGCAGGAGGAATATGCGACAAATGTACCAACTGATGTAATTGAAGTAAAACCAACTGTAATGGCAAAAGTAAAACTGTCAGCAAGATTCAATAAAAGCATGAGCAATTTTTACCTAACCATTCTGACTGATGTTAAATTTGAAAATGATTTATTAAACGGTATTGTGCACCACATCATGAGAGGTATGACACGTTGACCAACTTATCACCCTTTAGTTCTGCCATCACCACTACCACCACTATTTCCTGAGACAGACTGGATCTGTCGGTATGCACAAATGACATAATTTTTAAAAATATGAAGTGCAATCTGGTATAGATAAAACTAATAAATAATTTTTTTTTATTTATTTCAAGCTGGTGACTTTCCTTGCATTGTGAGCTATTCATACAGTTAAATTTAAAAGTTGGAACTTATTTATTGAGTTTTCATCCTGGTATTACAAACACAAACTAGATTCATGATGGAGAAGCTCACTGTACCAGCAAACATTATGGATATACTGACAGGCTTGGCCTAGTTGAAAGGTTGGGGGAGGGGGAGGGCAACTGCTCCCCCTGGCCCTCTCCTGGCTACACTACTGACTCTGGCTTAAAAGTCTATGAACACAACTTAAAAAGCCATTGTTCATAACAAACTTTTAAGCCAGAATAGCTTCATACTATGTCTGATTCTTCACCTGGCTGGGTTGGGAACTTGTTTATTTGGTTTGTGTGAGATTAACAATTTAGATATGTGAATGCATTGTGTGACCTCAAGGTGAAACAAACTAAATAGGATTTTGTTATAGTGTGACTGATTAGGAATCAAACTTGGTTGAGGTTAATGTATGGTGATCTGTGAAAGTGGCAGGTATCAACTATGTATAAATTCTTTTTAGAGTCCGCCTCAAGGAAGCTGAAGATGAAGAATTCCACAGGGTTGACATGGAAAAAAGAATTAAGAACTTGCTCAGTTTAAAGAACAATATTGAAAGGAACAAGGTTAGCACTGAGAGAAGAAGAGGAAATAAGAGTGAGTTATGGAAGGGAAAATGAGATTATAAATAATTGAAGAGAAAATGGTAATACAAGGTATGGATTAGAAAATGAAGGTATAGATATTAGAGGAAACATTGAGAGTGTGAATAATACAAGAGGAAACAAGGGTTAGAATAATGCAAGAGAAAATGAGGATGTGAATAAAGGAATTGAAAATGAGAGTTTGAATAATGAAAGAGAAAATGAAAATGTGAATTATGGAAGAGAAGATGAAAGTATAAATAATGAAGGAGGTGATAGTGTGAGTACAGAGAATAAATAACGGAAGGGAAAATGAGAAAATGAATGGTGGGAGAAGAAAAGAGATTGTGAATAATGAGAGAAAGTGAATGGACAAATAATGGAAGAGAAATTGAGGGAATTAGTTTCACCCTGATGTCTAATTTGGCCAGTTGAGATTCAAAGTGTTAGCTGGAGGAAGAATCATCACCATAATTTGTTTTGTGTCTGAAGGAGAATCTTCGAGCAATGGAAGCCAGGACTGCTTTTAGAAATCATGAAGAGCAACAAATGGAAAAACAAGAAAGAGAGGAAATTGCCGGCGAGGGTCTTAATCCTGAAGAAGTGTTGATGAGAAGGAAAAGATTACGACAGTTTGAAAAAGATAAAGAGTAAGTGGATATCCATGGTTACTATTTGACAGGTTTGTCCAAATTCTGCCATATGTTTACCATTTTGCAGTGAATTTAAGAGAACCAAAGAACAACTTTTTATTCCCTGCCACAAAATTAATTTCTGAAAAACTTGTGGGTGAAATTGTGAATGAAATATTTATTGTTTTAGTAGTTAAAGTTACGTTGGAAATTTGTCAGAATCCTCTAACAGCGAACGAAAAACCTAAATCTTCAGAGTTTTATTCTTGTTAAAATCGCAAATGATTTTATGTTGGCAAAAAAGTGTCTGTCTTTCTGCTGGTTATTCCGACCGTTGGTGTATTGGTCGTTTGGTCTGTGTGTCTGTCAGTCCGTCCGTTTGTCTGTCTGTCTGCACTCTTTTACAAGGGGGGAGATGGGCCTCGAATACATCGTTCACGTGAAGTTGAGCCGATGTACAGTTGAGTTTTACAAATATCCATATGTGGTTTAATATTTGGCACCAACCATTGATCTCATTGGAAGATCCCAAACTACTTCAAATGAAAGTCTTTGCTCGAAGTAAAACTCTTCGTTCTCATTACTTGAGCGGTTCACCACCTTTCAGTTTTTATCCATATCTTTAACCTTGTTTTTTTTTTCTCATTACAGAGCATTTGAGAAAAGGCAGAGAGAGCGTCAGGTAAATTTTCATCATTAAGTCTGCCTTTATCATCAAACGTCTCTCGATTGGTACTTCCGTTGCCACTACTAACACTATTCATCAAGATGTTGTCAGCGAGTATGTTTTGTTTCTGAACAGCAAGTTCTGGTAGAACATTTCGTTATTGTTTTTATCGTGACTTTTTAAAATTTATTTATTTTTGTATTTTTTGTTACGTAAGATTGAAATTGCTGATAAACTATTAAGAGAAGAAAAGCAAATGAAGAAACGTTACCAACAACAGCCACAGTTATGGCCAGAGAAACAACGTGATAGAAATAAGGTTAGTCGTATTAAAATACAGTACTTTTGTTTCTTTCCGTGTTGTGCAAGTTCAGGTTGCCATCATTAAAGTGCTTATTTCGTTTTCTGTGAAATATCTGTAATATTTCTCATTAATATTCACCGACTCTTTCGTTTCACACAGTATCAAATTCTGGGAAAAAAATTAAAATCCTCATAATTTATCTGTTTTTATTTTGTTGGTTTTTTCACTTGTATGCTCATTGCATGTTTAGCGGTTTGGTCGTCGCAAACCAAAATCAAAGTCGCTTAAAGTGTACAGTGGTTCATCTTCAATGGAGTATAGTGCTGACGCCGAAGATGCAGGGGTAAGGAGTCATTTTTTTGTTTACCTGTCTCGGCTTGAATGTTACTCTGTCCTGCCGTCAGGTTGTTTGACGTAAACGCCGGTTATACGGGAGGAGTGAGATCTAAATTGGCCCATTTATGTGGGTATGAACTACGTCTTGTGTCAGCCCCGCTATAGGTAACGTGTGAGTTTTATTTTTATTCTGATTACATGAGCGTTTTCGCGTGTAATTTTGTAAGTTGCCATTTATGGAAGCTTTGTTTTGCTTCTCTGCTACTGATATCTCTGTCTTTCCGTTAGTTTGCGTGCCTGATTGGCTTTCTTACTTTAGTTTGCTTGTATTTTGGTTATTTATGTGTCATTCGATATTTCCATGCCTTCGTGCCTATTTGTGTGGTGGTTTGTTTGTTTGTTCGCGTACTTGTTTTTGTTTGTTTACTTTTCTATGTTCGTATATGCGAAGTTTTTTGACTGAACTTTGTTAGTTTATTTATGTTGTCATATGACCATGTAAAGTGTCTTTCTCTCTACATGTTGTTTGCTCATATGTTTGTCTATCCATTCTTTTAATTTAGTCTGTTTAGCTGTCTGTTCACTTGCGTTCGTGTCAGTCTCCTTCACTTTGTGCAGTGTAAATTGTTGTCCTAGTTCCAGTCACTTATCAATCCGCTATAATCATATTTTCTCTCTTCAGGGTGCTTTTGTCCCTAGTAAACTAATTCCGGTTTCCACAGATGACGAAGACGAGTTTTCGCCGTTTGGCCATACCAGCCGAGACGAAGAACAAGACGGGTAAGTGAGGAAACCTCATTACTCTCGTTAATAATTGCCAAAGGAAAATAATAATAAAAAAATTTACATAAACATTTCCATCAATTTGTTCGGCTCAAAAGGCTTGTATAAAGAATTTGTAAGAAAAAAATTTCGGTTGCATTCGTTGGGCACGTGATGTGAAATATTCCCGTTTGAAGTCTTCGTGATTTACTAGGCTCGCTTTGGGCACGTCTCGTAAATCCCATACCCGTCTGTCGTTTATAAGAATAATCCCATGTCGAGGTGTAGTTCTGTTAGTACTAAATGGGGATCTAGTTCTAAGTCGTGATTACTGTTTGTTTTTTAGGGATTCAGATCACGAAGGAGACGATCTAGCTGAACCAGAGTTCAGAGGGTTATGGGAAGAAGATGAAAATAAGGTGTGTAGTGGGGAAGGTTGTGGCGTTACATGGGAGATGAACTAATGAGTTTCTCGTATGGATCCCTTGCACTTATTCTCCTTTTTGAGGAAAAATACTAATCAACAAAAGAATTTGGTAAACCATTCGATCTTCAGAACGTGGGAACTTAGAAGTTGTCCTCCAGATGGGTCGTTTTGACGTCACATGCTAGCGGTCTATAGTCAAGGCGATTGTATGTCTTATTCGGAAAGGTAACTCCCAGCCATGAGAAGGACGATTTCCGAATAGTTTATAATTAGGAGTCCACTGTTGTCAGTGTTCGCGTAATTTTTATAGGAAATTATACAGTTTCCAGGTTAGTTTGAAATCAATTTACACGTGGGTGTTTTTTAAATAGCACAAAATTTTGAGACCCTCTAGGGCGAAGACAACTTTCAGCCGGCAGAAAGCTCAGCTCAATGATTTTAAAAAGTCGGTGTGATTATTTCGTTTTGTTTTCTTGGTCATTGCAGGGTGTGGAGAAGACAGATCCAAAACTAAAGTTTACTGATCACATTCCCAGTAAAATGGAGCAGGTAACACTTTTTATTAGCGATACAAAGTGCTGACCATTTTAATTTTTTCAACTTGTCGTGAATATTTCCCGCAGTTTAACTTGCTGCTGTATATAGTGAGCATCCCTGCAGAATTATCTGTTGGCAACTACTGCTAACGCATACAACATTAATTTGACATGCTGTCTTAAAGTATTTTTTGTTCTTATTATCTCTTTGGTTAGTAAGTGTTTCAGTACATGGTAATTAAACAATTATTGAAAGAGGTTTTCTCTGTTAGCAAAAATTATCAAGAGCATGGTTTGTGCTATTCGTCTTTGGCTTCCGCAGATGATATAAGCTTAAACTAGTGGTTGGTGAAATTGATTTTACCTCAGTTAAACGAAGGGGTTTATTTGGTTGTATACCCTTTAACTGGTGATACAAAATGATGTATGAAAAATATTTGGCAGCTTGACCGTCTTTCAGTTAAGTGAAAGTAGAAGTTGGTATTTCTTAATAAGAAATTTTTTTTCTGGTGATATTATATGTAAGTCAAAGATGTCCTCTAAAACGAAGTATTTGCCAAATAAAAATATCTGCTTTGTGTGTACTGATTGACACAACACAAGACACCCAACTTGTCAGGACGGTGTTCTTGTGTTTCCTCAGTTGAGGCGTCTCCTATGTGGTCGAATATATTCTGATTAATTCATCAGTTTAATTTCCAGGAAATGATGGAAAAAGCCCTAATGAAACAAAAAGAAGGCATTGTTCGGAAGCAAATAGCAGTGGGACGTGAATTTAAGGTAAAAAGGACTGTCATTTTTAAGGTTGGGCTGAATAGACGGTTAACATTACGTGGTTTTATTTTCTAGGGCCAGGCCTTCTACAGTAAGCCTGAAGTTGTCGTTTTTAAGGTAAAGTTAATAAGTTCTAGAATAGAAGTGATACAGTTTGATTAATCTCTAATTTTGTAGTATTTGTTAATTTTGTTGTAGTC
Source organism: Heliopora coerulea (assembly GCA_030142905.1). Taxonomy (NCBI): domain Eukaryota; kingdom Metazoa; phylum Cnidaria; class Anthozoa; order Scleralcyonacea; family Helioporidae; genus Heliopora; species Heliopora coerulea. The sequence goes on along the minus strand of JASJOG010000347.1, from coordinate 143,925 downwards.
TTGTTGCGTTTGCAGTAATTTTTCGTTGCCATTTCACCCTAAAAGGCAACTTTCCGTGAAATTTTTTATCGCTTTATCTCTCTAGGACTTAGACGTGGGTAAAACTTATCGAAAGAAAGTTGTGCTGACCAACGTCTCGTATACTCAGAACTTCTGTAAATACATTGGAATGTCGAGCCATTTGAAAGATTTCATTGATATTTTGTAAGTACACGCCCGCAAGACGGACCTCTTACATGAAGAGGCTAAAATGTTTGATTTGTCGTGTTTTGAGTCAGATCATTTCTTTATTGTCATATTTCTCAAAGTCATTTGCCAAAGCCTGCGAGCCTTAAACGTACTACGCAAAGGCCATGGTAACGAGGACGCCTCATTACTTTGGTAGAAGTATGGATGACATAATTTAAACTGTGCAAATCTCTGACAACAGTCAGGTTGACCTCGTATTTTTCTGCCTTGGCAGAGGCACGTGAACAACTGTCTATTTGCAAATAAATATATCAAGATCAAATGTTCGTGTTTTTGTGCAGGTTTGATCCTCCTGGTTCTATGTCTGCTGGTCTTACTTGTGATTTTACAGTCATATTTAAACCAATGGTTAGTGCACTATCTCATTGATTACTTGTCCGACTGAGTGGTGTGTCACGTGATTAAATATTTCCTTAATTTTTCTTACGGTATTGTTTCATCTCTTCACTATCCAGTTGAATGAAGACCTGCTGGGCCAAATCGATTTCCTTGCACAAACAGGACCTTTCTCTGTTCCAGTCAAATGTTTAACGAAGAAATGTCAGGTTTAGTCCCAAGCAATTTTATTTTGAATTTTTAGGCCGCTCTTCAGCTTAATTTCATTCTAACCACTGCGTGCTTACTCGTGTACAGTTGATAATAAGGAAAAGTAAGGATAAATAAGGATAAGTGATGGTAGGTAAGGATAAACAGGGATAAGAGAGGATAAGTAGGGATAAGTAGCGATAAGGACAACCTGTGTCATCTTAACATTTGTTGATATTTAGATCACCGTGGACAAACGTGACATAAACTTTGGTAGTCAAGTATTGGGTGAAACGTGCAGGAAGACTATTGAACTTATTAATGAAGGAGCTTTGGGGACAAAGTTCAATGTAAAGAAAATATCGAGTAAGTTCATTTTATAGTGTATTCAAAGATCTTGGTTCCTCCATCCTGTCATGCTGTATCCATAAAGAACGGCTTTTTCTTCTCCACGATTCTCCCCAGATTAGAATTATTACCAACTGGCTTGCCAATCTACTTTCGTTTCGTTTTGAAGTTACCCCTTAGCCGCGAAGATTACCTTAGAATGTAACGAGGGTTTAGATTTTTATTTTAAAGCTGTAAGCAGGAGTTCGATTTTCCATATGGTTTAAATGTTCATTTGCTCAATTGTGGTCATACTGTGGAGAAAGATATTCCAGCTGTAATACTCAGAAAAAGTTTTCTAACTCCCAGAGGTGGATAGAACCCGTAATCTTCTCATTTCCCTTGAGATGCTTTAACCATTGAGGTCCACGGTCTGAGATGACAGAGCAAAGGTTACATTGTTGGCCAGGGGATGTTGATAATGAAGTTGAGGAATGTACTAAGTATGCAATAAGTCGGTTTTAACATCAGAATCAGCTGATAATAGTTTGCTAATGTTGATTTCTTTTTCGTATTCGTATAGATCGGTCTCTTTCTGAGCCGACTCTTGGCCTTAACTCCTTGGCCGATATGGTAAGGTTTAATAATTTTAGTGCTAGTAAGTCGTTTTTAGCAAGTCGAGTGCATTTGGGAGTGATAATTTGAACATTCATCTGTAAATTCAGAGCGTAATCAAACTCTCAGTAAGCACACTAGTTTCTGGTGGCTAGACTCACTTTAAAATTCGGGAAAGTGAGTTGAATGCCGTTCAATGTTTTTGTCCCATTATAATTTCTGATATTTTGTGGTGCTGGTAACTGGCAGTGGAAACAGCCGTTTCTGCTGTATATGATAACTTAGGTATGGAGCTGCATCAGTCATTAGGTGTTTTAGGAAACTCGCCATTAGGACGTTTAAAGACCAAGCTACATTTTCGAGAATTTTCATGTGTTTCTAATAAAGGTTAAACTGTAAGAATGAATTGCAACAAGATCTTATGTCAAACTGGTGTTGTCTGGTTGATTTTTACCTGTTAATTTGCACAGGTTGCCGAATCAAGTAGTGTGGAAAAACATCGTGAAGGCGTAGATGAACAACAACAGTCGAATGAAAGAAGCAAAGGTAAGTAACTGGTGTGAAGGAAACGTTTGCACACCTATACAATGGTACGTTGGCCAGGAAGAGGGCTTATAGGTGCTCCCTCCTGCAATTTTTTAGTGGCCTTGTTTTTTACTTTTTGTCTTAATTTGGCGAACTCACAAGCACCAAATAAGATGTACCAGTCTCCTCATCAGGCTGTTCCCAGTCCCCCTGGAGCCCATTACTTTTCCATTTAGTCTTGGCTGGTTAAATATGTTATGCCCAGGTAGTGATGTACACCAGCCTAAACTTATCTTCTTGAAGGTGTGGTCAGGCGGTTTGCTTAGGGTAGGTTTTCTGGAGAGGCATAATGAGTGTAATGGAGGGACGAGGTAAAATGTGGTGTGATAACGGTTTAGGTTCAGGGTCAGGTTTATCGAACTCATTGCTTGGAAATTAGATGGAATAAGAGATAAGGTGGACTAGGGCTGGCCAGCTAGTTGTCGCTGTCGTGCTTGAGTAAATGGCATTTTCTTATCGTTTGTAGTTAGCAAACCCACCAATGAAAACAAAGATCATTGCGAGCGAGGTCCATCTCCCGGTGTTTCTGGAGATGGTGAAGGTAAATATACCAACAATACTGCATCCAAAGCTGCAAAGTTTTGAGCTACTTCTGGGACTTGTCCGATCATGGAACTATTAATATAGTGTTAGAAACTTTCAGGTGGAAGCTGCTATTTTAATTTTCTCCGTTCTGTTGTCGTGGGGCCGTTGCTCAATAAGTTAGCTCCTTGAACTTTTTTCTATATTGGAAAAGAAAACAAAAACCACTAGCTACTCAGTACTCCATTTCATAATAGAGTTGCCTTTTTTAAACTCACCTAATGAAATAATGTTAAAAGTGCAGATATGGTTTGACGCTACTCTGGCTTGAAAAGTTTTGAACGTAGTTTACATAACCTGTGGGTTCTTCACGGAAGTTTTGTGGGCTATGTGCAGGACTTTTCAAACCAGAGTAGCGTCTAACCAAGCCTGATTCTTCACCTGGCTGCAAACGGAATTGTTTCTTATGGACAATGTTAACTTTGAATTATTTTCTGACTTTACCAGTGCCCCTAAATCCAATTGACGACGACAAACCACGTTCGCTTTCGAGGAATACTGAAGATTCGTTGGATAGTGCATTTACTATCGGAAAGGTAAGTCGGCTCTAATTATTACTTTTTAAAGATTCGCTATTTGGACGGTAGTCTTGAGCTCAGCCCTCGAATTGTGCCTAAGTAGGGCAAGGCAATTGCTTAGGGCCCCGTAAATACTTAACTTGGATTTTCATAAAAGAAGGCAGACCACCAACGCAATTCTAGACATTTTCCAAGGCCACCACGACAACTCTCGACATTTGAGAAATGCGTTGACGCACTTTCACAAAATTGTGAGGAAATCATTCGAAAACCATTCAAGGGCAAGTCATTGTCGCGCTGGACTGAGCGAAGCCTTCAGGAATGTAATTATAATGTAATTTTTTAACTTGTGCATGAAAGATCACTGAAAAGAGCTGGTGTGGATAACAAGGGGCACCGACGTCTATTCGAAGTAAGTGCTTAGACAATGAACTGCCGTGGGCAAGGTGTGATTTAGAGGAGGGGGGGCACGGCTACTGGATGGGACACCGTCGGCAATTGCCGTCAATAACGACGGTTAATTCGAGGCATGGCTGAGCTATAGGCCAAGTTTGGTGGCGGGCGTCATTAAATGTAGCTGTTGGGTAAGAGAAACTAGCCGTATAGATTAACAAATGTTGGAGTTACAAATATTTGACCGCTGTACGATATTCTGTGCAACGCTGAAGTGATTCTCTTGTGAGAGAAATATTATGGACTGACAGAAATTCGGGTGTCAGCCTTCCAAAGAAGTTTCATATTGAAATGAAATTCTGACTGTTACTCTTCAATGTGAGCTTTATGGAAGAGCACAGTTTGGGTTAACTTTATCCTGAGGAGAGTACCTTTCTAAACTGCTTCATGACAAGCTGTTTAAATAAGTTACGTCATCGAACGTTGTATAAACTATCTGACACCCCACTCCCCATTGAAATTCCTAGCGGTTCCTTTGGATGAAATTTTGTGTACTACTCTATTGAAAGAAACTTTTGGAAATGCAGTATTACGAGTGATCGTCCCTCTGGGAAAATGAGTTTAAAGTCTTTAAATTCCTCTTAAATTCTTATTCAGTGGTTTTAACTGCAATATTCAACCTGGTTGTTCTGGCGATATTTTAGGTTGCTTTTGGTGACATACTGCCGTTGTCTTCAGTTCAACTTGAAATTGTATTTGCTCCAGTCAAACCAGGTGATGGATCTTGTGAGTTCGAGATAACTTTTGATGATCCTGGATCTCCACCAGTAAGTAAACTTTTTATTATAATTTAAAAAATACAAATGATTTAACATGATCTGTTTCTGCAGTTAAAAACAGTTCTGTTTGTCGTTGGGAAAAATAAACTGCAGGGTTTTCCCTTACGCGCAAACGCGCGTCACTGACACACATTTTGGTCGAAAAATATGAAGTGGGTGCACAAGTACCAGGTGAATGGGTCCTCTGGGACGCACAATTTTGTCTTTATAGTTCACGTATACCTACAGCAGACTGAAATAGTCCTTGTTGTAGAACAAATGAAAAGCTTTTGATTAATTTTAAAATTTGAATTTTTAATAAAGTCTTTACTCCTTTTTTGCACTCAAATGGCTGTCGGTTGTGTGAATGACTTGAGATCAGAAACGCGTTGGACACCATCTTGAATTTCAAAAGCTCTAGAGAAGACTGAGTAGAGATTGAATAACAGAGGTGTCCTGGGGCAGAAACAATATGGCGGAAACAATGAAACCTCAAAACTTCCACTTTTCTCCCTTGGACCCTCAATTTTAGGTGAAAGGGGTCCTGAGGACTCTCAAGAGGACAATATGAGGGAAAACCCTGTAAACTGTTGAGTTTTTAAAACAATCTTTGGTTTGTTATCTTAGATCGTAATTGCAGCACGAGGGACCGGTGTAAATGTTCCAATTTCGGTGGAGCGAGAGGTTGGTAAGAATAAGCTTCTACTCCAAGTTAGAAGTCATCTTAGTTAGGTTAGGGAAAAAAGAGAAAAAAAAGTGAGGATAAAAGAAAAGGGGGGAAATGAGTGGAGGGGGAACGTATCGAATGATAGGTGAAGCGAAAGTTTGGTAAGAATTGTTGTAACTCCAACTTTCTTACGAAGAGAGTCAGCAAGTTTTTAAGAAAAATCTACAGCAAGTTTGTTCCTAATAATCACGTCACAGCCACTTGCAAAAGACATGTGAACAACCCGTTGGTCGTGTTATAACCAACCCAGAGCAGACCTGGTTCGTGCATTACGGTATCGATTTGCACGAATCTTGGCCATTGTATACCGACGGTTGTCAGGTCGAGTTCCGATTGAGGTCAAGTCTGTTGTCTTAGTCAATCGCTTATTTTAATCACTGAGCAGTCTTGTATTGTGTTGCAGATGGTTGATCTAAAGATTTGTATGTTCGGTAGACTGTACCAAGACGCCATTGTGGTTAATAACAGGTATGGAAAGCGCTAAGAAACTTTTGGAAAAGACTTGATTGGTTAGTTTTAGAAACCTGTTGCAATTGTGAGGTAAATCCTGGTGAGATTTCGTCACCTAGGTGTCTGGGATGTAGAGATTCAGTACAGTTGACTTCCGATAACTCGAAGGTCGCGCTAACTTGAACCAAAATCAATTTCCCCTGGATTTGCTTCATACGTTCGCTGTGATTATCTCCTCGGTAAGTCGAATCCTCGATAACTCGAAGTGACATTGTTTTCCCTTCAGGTTATTTTCTTTATGATTTTCCCTTCGATAACTCGAACCTCATTTGTCAAAAGTGTAACGATGTCAAAACATAATTCAGCACATTTAATTTACTTTGAATCAAACTGAGCATAATGCATTCATATTGAAGTGTCTAATGGTCCTTTGTGCCAAGTTCTGTAGTGTCTTGGTAGTAAGGATACATAAACCGTGTATTGTTGTTTTGTTGGCAAAGTATCGTTTCGTTTGTCATCTTTCTCTTAAATAAGCCTGACCAATAGTAACGAACCGTATAGACGAAATACAATTTTATTGCCTGGTTTCTGCTCATTTGATACCATCTCCCGATAATTCGAACTCGTGATAAGTTGACGTTTTTTTGATTTCCCCGGAATGTCTAAGTCATCGGGAGTCAACTGTATATTTCGTACCAGTGAAATGGTGACCACCTACTGGGTAAACTGTGTCCTAGTTCATAACCACGGTGATCAGGTGTGAGCATGGCTTTTTATTTCCATTTCAGAGCAACGTCAGCCTTAAGACTGAAGTTTGAGGTTTGTAAGGAGCTGAGGAATCACCTGGAGTTATTACCAAAAACAGCCTACATACAAGCAGAGTCACAGTTCTCGGCACAATTAAAGTTTTTACCAAGGTCAGTTACTCAGGAATTTTTTATTGTGCTTAGAGTAGCTGAAGTAACCTAGACTTTGAGCGTAACTTAGCATACTACAGTGTGGCGACAGAGTTAAAGGAACAAGAGAGCTTTTCTTCGGACCAATGGAGTTTTGTACTTCGTCAGGATCAAGTTTCTCAAACATGGGGCGCATACCGTCGGGGCTAGAACAAAATCTGATGCGGATGAACGTACGTTCGTTCGTTCGTTCGTTCGTTCGTTCGTTCTTTCTTTCTTTCATACTCTCATTCACTCATCCATTTGTTCAGTCATTCATTCTAAAACATTGATACGTTTTATTCATTTATTAGAGAACACCTTTTGCAAACAGATCATAACAATCGACATAGTATTCTGCTATCATGTTCATTGAATGTGGTTCTTTGCACTTTCAGGAAAACGTTGGTAGAAGACTGTCCAAGTTATTTCAACAGGGAAACCGGAGTTCTTGAGGCTCCTTTGATAATCCGAGTAGCCGACCAGGTTAGCTTGAAAGTTCGGTAATTCACTGACATATAAGCGTTTTTCTCAAGTAAATAATCAGTTTAAACTTCGAGGTTGTCTAAGGATCAAGACCTTCGTCGGAACTGGATCACCTTTTACACCCATTGGCTTCTGGCCGCTCGTATTGTCTACATTGAATACTTGGCATTTATAGACTGGCACATGAAAGAGGAATTGCATGGAGTTAAAGTAAAATTTTTAGTTTCAAAATATTTACTGCGAGCCATTAGGCGAGCGCCAATACTAATCTTGCTGAAGAGGTTGGGCTACTTGTGTGCTGGAATACCAGCAAAATTCTGGATTCGAGGATTTCGATATGTAGGAAATAATTTTAATTTGAGCTCTTGTAATCTTACGGTCAACGGCAGGCAGTATATCCCTCATTGCATCCAGATGCTCAGTTTGTCAGTGTTGTGTAAGTGTCTTATAATGTCAAACTCAACTTTATTCATTCAAGGCAGTTTTCATTAAAGTCACGAACTATTTAGTGATATTTCAAGAGGAAGACAGTGTTTTTTCATGAGTTTTTCGGCCTTGTTGTTTGCTCAATCAGTGGCAGTTTGTCCATAGACGACCCACACAGTCGACCAGATCCTCACACATGGAGACCTCATGTACTGTACCTAAAGGCTCCTGAAAACGAACTCATCCCAGACGTAGAGACATTGTCTCTCAACTTGGATATGCCTACCCCACAGCATTTTACTTTGTGTAAGAAATAGCCAGTATATTTTTATAAGAGTCAACCGAAGGACAGTCACGCAAAATTGAACTCTTAATTCTACGCGGCTAGGAGTAGAACCAGCGACCATACTAATCTAGTGGATTGCACTGCCAACTGGACTACCAAGGCTGTTGGCGAGAGCTTGGCTATGGCTTCTACATTGGTCATTCTGGCAATGCCGATGAAGTGAAGGCCGTATTTAATGAATACCTGGACATAAATGTAACCAAGTTCAATTTCCCCTGGATTTGACCCCATTTTCCCTGTCATTTACTATCGTATAGCTCGAACTCGGTTAATTCGAACTCCCCACTAACTCGAACCTAATTTTATACTCCCTTAGCTCAATTTTACCTCGTTAATTCGAACTCTATTGTGAAAACGTCAGTCGGTAAACCTGAAATATTCTTAACTGACTGTACCAGAACGACTCGTAATAGTGGATGAATCATAAAACCACGATACCTTTATAAATTGTTAACAGGATACTTGAAATTTAACGCCCACCCCGATAACTTGAACTATTTCTCATTGCCCTTGGTAGTTCGAGTTTGCGGGGTTTTACTTTAATTTTGTTTTGTGTAATTGTCGTTAAGCCATTTCAGCTAAATTTCTTCATGTTTGCAGACCCGACCTGTGATTTTTTCTGCCCGTGCTATCGTAACTGCAGCTGACCTGGAGTTCAGTGTGAAAGAAGTAGACTTTGGTTTTTGTACGACAGTGGAGTCAGTCCGCCAAACGCTCACCATCACCAATAAATCAATTCTTCCTCAGATGTATGGCTTCTGTGGCGTACCTGACGTAAGTTCTTAGCTTGCGTACTATATTTATTAACGAAGGAAATTTCAAGAAAAGAATATTTTTTGAGAGAAAAGGAGAATGTGATCAAAAAATTTTGCCCTTACCTTGGAACATGTTACAGAAATAATCTTATTTCTTTTGTTGTTATAATATTGACTGGAAAATGTGTTGTTCTTTTAGTGTTTAGAAGTGCAACCAAATGACGGGTTTGGCACATTGTTACCTTTGGAAAACCTGGATGTTGACCTTATTTTCAGCGCAAAGAAAGCCAAGGTAAAATACTCGCGGCGAAATTTTCAAATATGACTGTTTAATTTATTTCAAGTAATTTGTATTTACTTCCAGGTACATTTATCTTGAAAAAACTGCTGAGCTTTCGTCCTGTTTGGTTCGGGACGTCTTCAGAGCATAACTAATGTTCTTTGACAACGTCAACAAATTTCGACGTGCGCTTGTGGTACATGATGTGTGCGTGTGTCGTTAACGAAATTTGTTGACGTTGTCAAATAACGCAAAGGACTTTACGATGTACGACGTCAACTTGAACGACAACGTGCTTCAAAATTTCCGCAAGAAACCACGACTTTTTGACAATCATGCTTGATACTTCTCGTTTGTTTTATGGCTCCTAAAACGCTTCAATCTTCCTGCCTTTTTTATTTTGCGAGCTGACGTCTTCCTTAAGACGTGAAAATGGTCTGGGTGACGTAGTATGCAGAACGAGGACGGTGTTGAGAATGCTTTGGAGAATACAAAATTATTCATTCTCTTTGTTTTGCATGAAGAATTCTTTTGTTTCGAAAGACGTCGTCGTTGAAGTTGACGTTGCAAATCGTAAGGTCCCTATTAGTTATTCTCTGAAGACGTCCCCGGCGAACGGGACGAAAGCTCAGCAGTTTTTTAAAGATAAAAATACATGGAAGCAAATAAAGATTACTTGAAATAAATCTGTTACTCCATGCAAAGTTTCAGAGAAAACATGACTGTTTATTGTCAGTAAACTCTCCACCTAGCAATTATTAGAACACGTCCCGCACGAATGGATGGAGGAGAGAGCCAACTCTCTTGGGAGGGAACACATGAAAGAAAGACAAAGCGAGCAGCCGAAAGTTGGAGAGAGAGCGAACGTCTGTGCATGCAAGGGAAGCAAAGAACGAAAGAAATGAGCGATTGTGTGAAATAGCACCGAATTTAAGGAAAAATGCGTTCTTTAATTCATCATATTCGAAGGCTGCACCGACAACATAAAGCCGGGTTTTCACAACTTTGAGAGTGTTTTACTCACAGTTTGGTTGCATATTTGGGTTTCTGGGAGCAGAATTTTATTTCATTGTAATTATTTCTTTGTCTGTAATATGAACAAATCAACAGCCAACCGTTTTAAAATTTCTTTAAAATCTGAAAGTCACCTTCAATATTTTACTAAACATTACTATGAATTTAATATATGAGTATGAATTTAACACAAAAATGTGAATTTACGATGATGATCTTTTTATAGGAATATCATGTGGATCTTGTTTGCAAGAATGCTATTGGAAATGAATATCGAATTCCGTGCAAAGGGATTGGTGTCTACTCACCATTAGACCTGTCCCAATCCGTTATATCATTCCGAGCAACTGCCGTTGGTGATTCTTCAACCGCGTGTTTATCTGTGATTAATTCACATACTGACAGTAATGAGTTTACTCACGAGTTACCACGTGTTGGTCGGGGGCCTGTGGCAGAGGTTGGACCGACGTCATTCGAGTTTGTTGTACCTAGTAATGCTCCAATCAATATTTCACCTGCGGTTGGAGTGGTTATGCCTGGCCAGGTTAGTGAACTGATGAGACTTCGTTACTCATAAAGGAATTATCGAATCACCTTGAAATTTTCCACAAGGATTTATTACATTAACCAGTTAAATACTTAGAGAGAACAGCTACAACATCGAAGTGACATTTTCTCTTATACTATTGTGGTTCTTGTATGTTTGTTTTCAATTATCCCTCACTATCCTTTCTGCCTCCTCTCCAGCACTGTAACATTGACGTGACATTCTCTCCTTGCCTGGAAATATCGGTCATTAAACGTGAAGCAATTCGTATAGCAGAAAAAATGGCGGAGATAGAGCGTAAAAGAAGTGAGGAGAAACTGGCCAAAGAAAAAGACGAAGAAGTTACACAAACTGGAAGAAAAAATTTGAACAAAGCAGTTAAAAAGAGTGGGAAAGGATCACCAAAACGAGGCCAGTCGATAAATGCACAGTGTGACGGTAACCAAGCAACACTGACCAAGATAAACAGTATCATGGATATAGTGGAAGAGTAAGTAGTGCAAAGTATAATTTTTAACTCGTATTTCTTGTTCATGAGGAGCACATTCTCTTGACAAAACTTTAACCGATGTGGCATTTTTTTTAAAAGTAGTAATTCATTTCTGAGGTGCTGTTTTAATTAACATAGTATGGATTCGAAGTGACAAAATTGTTTATTTTACTACGAAATAAAAATGGAGTGCTGCGTAGGCAGTGTGGAAATCGAAGTGAAATAATCAGAAAGGTTTGAGTACTGCCGAAATGTGAGAGTAGTGAGAGTAGTAGTTATCTAAACTTTTCGAGCGAAGGCCCTTCTCACATTTCGGCAGTACTCAAACCTTTCTGTTTATTTTACTGTCTGGTGTTTAGATTTCATTCACGAGAACTACTTTCAGACGCACAAGTTGTGACTGTTGATGATTTTATCTAGAAGTTAGGTTCACCTACAATATGTGATAGATATTCCTTGCTAGACAGATTAGTGTACTGTAGGGTTGGATATTTCACGACTTAGTTACTTATTATCCAGCAACATCAAGGTATAGCCTCTCATATTGAACTATGAAGAGTTGACCAAACTCAACACTTTCCATGTGGGAACTTCCTTTCGTTGCAGATGATAAGTGAACGTTCGTTAAGCTCATTCACTCAGAAAAACGTATTCTTAACCCCTGGCGGGGATAGACCGCGCAACCTTCTTATGACTGGAGAGACGCTATAAATATTTAGCTGCGGAGACTAAGATGGCGAGCTAAGGTGCTTATTTGACAGATGTGGTACCACGACACGTGCCACGATATGATAACAATGTTGACTACAATAATAATGCCATTATTACCATTGTAATATCGTAGCTACCAAGTTAGGCTGCACATATTGCTAACTAACACCTTAGTTCATCTTCTTAATCGTGGCAGCTCAATGGTTGGGGCTTCTTACCAGTCATCAGATAGTTGCAGGTGTGATCCCCACCATCTGAAGTTCAGAGTACGTGTTTCTGTGTAAAAGGGTTTGACAAACGTTCGGTTATCATCTGCAAACTTTGGGTTACACAACACGTACAATTAATTGTATGTACTGAGTTCCGGAAAGAAAATTCTTCAACCAGGCTGTTTTCACAGTACTAATAACTTACTGGCAGGCCATTTGCACTCGCCCATCGCGCGTTATGAGGACTCGCCGAAAGAAAGTTTGATACTAAAACATAATCCAGAATACCTGGAACCAAACCATTTTCAATTTTTTTAAAAGAGGATTTAAAAACCGTCTTCTTGTCTTTTTTTCCTAGGTCTGACGAGTACTTAGCAGCGCAGTTATCCTTGCTGAAGTCTTTTGAGAACACTCTGTCTAGTTATGATATCCCGTGCTTTGTAGCCAGCGGTCAGTCATCTGAGCCTGGCACTCTCAATTACATCACCCACAATACGCTGTATTTGAAAGTTCACTGTCCAGTAGTCAGACCAGAAGTGGTTGTGGTTTCCAACCATGGACGATGTTCAGTGGATTTTGGGCAGGTTTCTGTTGGTATGTATTTAGAGATTATCTGCTAACTGTAAACGACAGAGTCAAGTGTTATTTAAGAAATAGTATTTCAAAAATCCGCACCCTTATTGGCTGAAAGCCGTGTTTTCATTACTAGAAACATTTCTATGTTCCTATTTCCTCGTTCCGTATGCGAGTAGTAAGAATTTATATTTTGGTAACCTTAGTAAACAGACACTATTTGAATTGTTGTATTTTACAAGTTGTTTTATAAAGGAAAGAGACCATATTTTCCCATGTTATCGAGAATAAGGTTTCAAAACGACAAAATTTTGTCAAAGTGAAGCATTTACAAGATTAATTCATGTTAGTATGTTAAACAATATTTGGTTGTGATGGGTACTAATATCGATTTGCGAATCACTGGGTTAAATGTACGACTTCTATCTGTACTTTCTTTATCGATGTGTGTTTCTGGCGACCCTAATGCTTTTGAATTCTTCTGCAGGTTCATAGAGTATTAGATGAAATAGAATTAGAGGGAGTGATGGAATTTTCTTTCTGTCCCTCGCTCGTTCCTTCTTTCTTTTACTTTCCTCACTCCTGCTCTTTGTTTCCTGTTCTTGAAATTATTTGTAAAGTGGGCCCAAAGATTTATCTTTGTTAATCCTTTTATCGTTGTTTTCACGTTTATCTCTATATGTGCTTCTATATTATCATTTCCTGCTAGGTCAACGTGTGGTGAAAGATATAACGGTACAAAATATATCTTCCAGTGCAGTGGACCTTTCATCGTCCATCCTAGATCCTCATGGATCATTTCAACTGCTCAACGCCACCAGGACTGTGGAACCCAGTGGGACTCATTGTTGTTACATAGCATTCTCTCCTCAATCGTCCTTGGAGGTAGGAACATTACCGCGAATCTTCCCTTCAAACCCCTCACGAATTTAAAGATGGAAATAAATTGGTTACTCACTTTTAATGGTATTGTTTTGTATTGTTTTGTATTGTCTCGTATATTATCGCATCGTATTGCATTACCTTTTTTATAAATTGCAAAGATTGTAGACACTCTAGATCTTGTAATTCTTGAATTCAGCTCACGTCGTTATAAAAAGGCAGTAGGCAAAATCCTACCTTCTACTTTTTAACGCTCGTTTGATTAAACACCCTTCTAAGTTAACTAAGGCGTTCAATTTTGGCATTTGTTCCAATCACAAGGCAGAGGGGGAAATTTTGAGTTACTTCATATTAAAAAGGCTGATTCCGGTGAGCTATGACAAGCATAATTTTCGTAAAGGAAAGTTGTCGTGTAAACCCAATTTACTCTTTAATTTTAGTTTTATGAAGTTTTGGATCTTTATTCTCCTCGCTCATCTCTTTGCATTCGACTGAAAGGAAAAGGAGTCAAGCCGGTCGTTTGCTGCTCAATTGAAAATGGGATTTTGGATTTTGGATATGTGTTAGTCCAAGATTCTACTTCAATGACGTTTAAGGTACAAGTACCATGAAATAAAATAGAGTGCTGCGTAGGCACTGTTGAAATCTTAGTGGAATCATCGGAAAGGCCTGAGTAGGGCCGAAATGTGAAGAGTAGTTTTCTAACGTTTCTAGCGAAGGCTCTTCGTCAGAGAGAAAACGTTGGAGGATCGAAAAATACGGAATATACATATATGTGAAAATGGTCATGTGACAACAAATGGCCAATCAGAATGGATAAACAAAAACAAGTGTAAATGAGATAGTGGCTCGTCACTCGCCTAAAATATCACCGATCAGCAAACTAGGTGGGTGTGTCAAAAACAATGTGGGTGAGTGAAAGCTAAACACAAAAGAGCTAAGTAGCTATTGTTAACGCTCACCCGTGTAAAGCAAAAACATTAGCCACGCAGGGATTAAGTAAAAGAAAAACGTTCATTGAGTCCGTGAGGATGAATGGTTCCTATTTTAAAGATGAGACGCTTTTATTGTCTTTTGCGACTATTGTTACCGCCAGAAATTTGGGAGATGGCACAAACTTTCATGTCCGAAAGAGAATGATTAGCACTATTAAAATGTCGGGCGACAGATTTGTCAGCGTCTCCATTCCTTACGGAGCGAAGATGTTCGGCAAATCTATCGGATAAGCGTCTTCCCGTTTCTCCAACGTAGAGCAGACCACATCTACTGCACGAAATGCAGTAAATGAGGTTGGAGGAGATACATGCGAAACAATGTCGAATAACAAAATTAGATTTAGGCCCCGAAATGCATGTAGAGGCGTTGAGAAAAGAACACGTGTTGCAGCGGGTTCGAGAACAAGGAAAAGTACCCGCTGGCGCCGAAAGATTTTGTCTAACGACGCTATGGACTAAACTATCCCGAATGTTTTTGTTACGTCGGAAAGAGACTAAAGGGTTGTCGGATAAAATGGAAGATGTTTCAGGATCATTCTTTAGAACATGAAAATTGCGACGAATGGTATCCCTAATTTTATACTTGAAGGGATGAAATGTGAGTACTATTGGGATTTTATCTTCAGAAACTGATTCCAAACGTTGTTTTAATGTATCCGAACGGGGGATACTAGAACCTCTTTGAACAGCAGTGTCCAAAAGATGGGTTGGGTAGCCACGCTCGACAAAAAAAGATCTCATCTCCGAATCCATCTCCGAAGATTTTGTCTCAAAATTTTTGTCATCGCTGCAAAGGCGGCGAAGTAGCAGAAATTGAGAATATGGGATGGATTGTTTGGTGTGGTTGGGGTGGGAGGATGAAAATAATAGGTAACTGTGTGAGTCGGTAGGCTTGTAAGAAACAGACGTCGCGAGCGCATTAACATTAATCGACACTAAAATATCAAGGAACGACACACTGGCTTCACTGATTTCCCATGTGAATTTGAGCGCTGGATGGTAGTCATTAACATAGTTAATGAAACGCTCTAAATCCACACGTGAGCACGATGCTGTTCCTAAGCAGTCATCAATGTAATGGCCGAAAAAATCAGGGAGAGAACCAGTATGTCACTCAAAGATTTGTTTTTCTACATAACCAACAAATAGATTGGCGTAACTTGGGCCCATTTTGGTGCCCATAGCTACACCACTTATCTGTTGGCAATGTTCACCATCAAATGAAAAATTATTGAGGATGAGCACAAGCTCTGCCAAGCGAATTAATGTAGTTGTCGATGGTTCTAAAAGGGTGCGTTGGTTAAGAAAAAACTTCAAAGCTTCGAGACCATCACGATGAGGAATAACGGTATAGAGAGACTTGAAGTCCATGGTGAAAATGAATTCATTGGGGCCGTTAAAATGGATTTGATCGAAAATTTTTAGAGCATGTTTGGTGTCTTTGATATAAGAAGGCAACTTCTTAACCAAAGGAGCCATAACATGATCTGAAAAACTGAATATCAATTCTGTGGGGCAACTGCAAGCAGAAACTATCGATCTGCCGAAAGGGCCTTCGAAGGGCCTTCGCTCGAAACGTTAGAAAACCACTCTTCACATTTCGGCACTACTCAGACCATTCTGATCGTTCCACTAAGTATAAGTACCACTAGTTACATTGGTTGATCCCGGTACAATAATATTCAAACTAATGTGCAGGCCCTTAGATTAGGGAAAATGTTGCGGACAAAATTATGGGAATAAGTATGGAGATTAGAATTCCGGTGAAAAGACCGTGGGATGCAATAAGGTTTTATACTGCGAAGTCCTAACCCAAATAGCTAATCAAAATGAGCTGACGTTATCAAGGGGTGCTGGTGGCACAGTGGTAGTGTACATGTCTTTCACCACTGTGACTAGGGTTCGATTCCGGCTCCATGCAGTTATCTGATTAAAGTTACCTTGGTCACATATGAGAATAGTGTTGTCTAGTTTGACTCTACCAATCATCGCAGGTTTTCTCTGAGCACTCCGGTTTCCTCCTGTAGTAACACTGGAACCAAGAGGGATGGCCCTTACTGGACCTCTAGGGAGAACAGCTTAGGTAGCTGATAGGGTTATCCAATGTAAATAAAGGCACTTTACCCGTCAAGCTTTTTAATCCTGAATTAACACTATTCGCCTTTTAAGAACCAGATTCTGGGTGGAATGGGCAAAGTCGGGTCCCCCAAAACATTTCAGTAAAATTGAAATTCTACCACACAAACGGCAGACATAATTCCTTTTTGCCCAGTCGTGCAATTTTGAAAAGCCTGTTAAGTACCGTGGGTAAGAAAACTGGCAATATTTAGTGTTTATTTTAATAATGTACTTTACATAAAGTACATGGGCAGGCCCATCAAGCTTGTCAATTTTATAAGAAACATTTGTTTGTACCGTTCATTCCACGGAGTACACCATCCGCTTGGTGCTTATCTCATTCATTTTGACATTTTGCGTTATTTAGCTCGAGAACACCTCCGAACTGTCCGTAAATTTTAAAATGTCCCTGGCTAGTTTGTCGACATCAAGACGCAGGAATTTACCAGCACTGCCAAGTTATCTTGAACCTTATCATCAGGATCAATTAACAGGTTAGTTTATCTGGTGATTGAGCAATCAATTAAAATTAATTAATAATTAATAGCTCTCAATAATTTATGAAGACAAACTATGTTGCAATCTGATGCTAAATCCTTCTGATTTAAATAAATCCTTCGTGTGCTGTTTCGTCTAAATTGGT
The DNA here is from genome assembly GCA_030142905.1 of Heliopora coerulea. NCBI lineage: Eukaryota > Metazoa > Cnidaria > Anthozoa > Scleralcyonacea > Helioporidae > Heliopora > Heliopora coerulea. The sequence continues at coordinate 126,726 of JASJOG010000347.1, read as the reverse complement.
TTGCATTTTCAAATTAGGCAATCTATATGAACATTTAAGTAAGGCAAACTTTAATTTTATCACAGGTCCATCCAACTATCATGGACAAGTTGTGTTCGACTGTGTGCCATTATGTGGAAAGATTGAGCCTGGTAAATTCCAAGAATTTACAGTAACTTTTTCCGCTGACCACCCAAGTGAATTTTACGCTGACGAGCTTAATGTTGAAATTAACAACAAGGTCACCCAGAGCGTGCGCCTGCGAGCAAGAGCTTCAAATCATATGGTATATCTTCAAGGTTGGGATGAGTTACGACCTAATGAAGAATCCTTGTGTGAAATTATTCACAAAGAAGAGGAAGGTTAGAAGACGATAATTTCTGCTTTGTCTGGGTTTTCTTTTATCTGTGTTTCTAACTATATTCCCTATCCCAATACCACCATTTTCGTTCCTTCCTTCTTTCTTTCTGTCTGTCTGTCTTTCCTTCCTTCCTTCCTTCCTTCCTTCCTTCCTTCCTTCCTTCCTTCCTTCCTTCCTTCCTTCCTTCCTTCATTCCTTCCCTTCCTTCCTTCCTTCCTTCCTTCCTTCCTTCCTTCCTTCCTTCCTTCCTTCCTTCCTTCCTTCCTTCCTGTCTTCTTTACCCACTAGTAAAACGTATCCCCTTACTATTCCATTTACCTTCCGCTAAAATTTTGGCCAATATTTTCAATCGTGTTCTTTATACCGTTTCTTTTCACTTTCGTTCTCAATCCGTATTTACCCTTACAGGTGTTCCCCCCGAGGTCGTCTTCCTACTTTTCAAAAGTCAGTCTAAGAGAGGTCAGTCATACGGTGCAGCGGAGAAACACATTGAAATCGGCTGTATAAAGTCCAACATGCAAACGCGAAAATCATGCGATTTTGTATTTGACAATCCGAAAGAAGCCAATGATAAAGGATTCAGCTTTGATCCAATCAAAGGAAACGTGGACACTGGTCACAAGAAGGATATCCTGTGTCGGTGGCAACCTCCTGCTAACCACGACCCGAGTACAGCGGTCAACACTTGGACAGTGATTACCATAAAGGGTGAGGTAACCAGGCAATACAAGATCCTTCTGCAAGGTTTGATTGTGTCAGACGACTAAGGTTTGTATGTTTGTTGAAATGACTTTAGACCTGTAAATAATACTGTACAGTTTATTTCACCTGACATGTCGGTAAGGGAGCCATTTACCAACATACGTAGAGAACTATCTTTTTTTTAATCGGTATGAAATTGTCATAAGACAATTTTCCTTATTTATTGAAGATAAAGTCAAAGTACCTGGGAGAACCTACACTTTAACCAATTTTCGAAAGTTGAATCTTTACGAAAGTTTAATCTTTAATTTAATCTTGACAAAACTGACACGTCTCGTACTGGTGCTAAAAGAAAAGGAAGATAAGATGAGGCACGACTCGTGGACATCATTTATATGTGACCGCCTGATCGGTGCATATAACCTGCACTGCGAAGTTGGCTGCGAAAAGGCGCTGTTACAATTAGCAACTGCTCTCGCACGGAGAACTTACATCGTGTAACAGTCCGCGGTCACCAAGTGCTACAACATATTTGATGGAGCAAGCGTAGCACGAAGTAGAGCCAAGTTCTATTTCTCGCGACGATTGCGAAAACGCCGCATGCAAACTGTATCCACTACGTGAAAACAGTCGCGTGGGCGATCTTCATGTTGTTAAAGTTGAATAGTTCACCGGTTGTTTGCAGCGCGCAGGTCGAAAGACAAAAAGGAAAAGTTGTAATGCAACTTACCGCCTCTTCAAAATTGTATCGATTTTGGAGAAACAGTATGTTTTATAAAATAAAACAAATTCCGAGGAATAAAGACATCTTGGAGAAACTCAAGATATGAGTCAAAACAAGACGAGTATATGAGACTGTAATGTTTCGACTCTATTACGAAGTCGGCTGGTCGTAGTATGTTTTATGGTTATGTTTATGATTGGATGTTTGATATTCACTAAGGAACGGTTGTTCTCCCTTAAATTGTGTTCAGTTTTCATGAATGGAACTCTCTCCGCGACGGTGTAGTGACCGGGAAAGACAATCCGCTACGACATAGATACTGGGCGGTCACCGTCCTCTGCGACACAGGTGCGCATCGCGGATACAGCTGTGTCAGTTTCAAAATACCTTGCATTCCTTGACCAAGTAGGCGTATTCATTTCCTTCAGATCTGATTATGGCGGTCAGACGACTTCAGACGGAATGATATATGTCTGTAAGTAAGATCAGTAAGATGGCTTAGTAAGATGTAAAGGTGTTAAAATTGTTCAACTGGCGAGGCATCACCTTTCCACACGGAGGTCGAGTGACGCCGTTACAAATGTGTAATTGCCGTAAAAGTTTTGGAAAATATCACAAATAGCATAACCAAGGTGATGGTGAAGCTTCTTACACACAAATTATTGATGACGAAGAACTGAAAGGATAAGTGATCAATAACAAGGAGCGTAGTGCAAATTAACCTCGCAATTTATCCTTGCAATTTACGAAAAAATCCGGCTGTGTCATGGGTAAAGGCCTATCAATACTAATATAAATGATTTTTATTTACAACCATGGTGCTATTTCACTAGTAGAATATTTACATACAAAAACTGGTGATCTTCCAATAAGCCGTGGGTCACTCACACAGTACATACAAAAACAATGAGTCTGTATAATAGTTACACCGTATAAAGTGGATCAGAAATTATAAATTCTTAATTTTGTTCTTAAAATTGGAATTGTTGCGGCGCTTTTTTGGTCATTTAGTAGAGTATTCCATTTCTCTGCACCTCTAAATCTAAAAGCTTTTTTCTTGCAATTGGTGCTAGGTTTAGTTGGTAGGAAGTCAGATCTGGATTCTTTTTCCTGATATTCATGCACCTGATCAATTTTCATAAAAAGATTAGTCAAAGTACTTGGCAACATTTCACGAAAAACTTTGTACGTTAATGTACATAGTTACCCATTCCTTATTATATCCAGTTTTTTTTCAAATTCAGATGCTTTAATAGATCATCAGATCGAACCTCATACCCCACCCTAACAATGATTGGCGCAATCACGTGACTCTCGTCCGCCCTCATCTGCTTGTCTTGATTGTGATAACAACAGTGATTATCTTCACTTACCGCTAACCGTCATCGTTCATCGTAAACAACTCGATGGCGACTGCTTCTCACGGAAGGCTTGTCATCTCCTAATTTGGAGATAATTTGTAGTTTTAATCATTCCCTTGATATCAGAAGTTTCATGTAAAACACGTAATGAAGTGTTAAGCCTGCTTCACACGTGAGGACAAAACAAAAGGCAAAACAAGGGAATGAAGTGAAGCCTGCGACATAAGGATCGTCGTAATCATAAGCATAATATCATAGTCCAAGCTTAAGCCAAGACGAAACAAAGAAAAATTATTGTTTTATGTTTGCAAGTCCCAGAGGAGATATCATGCTTTGTTTTTGTTTTGATCTTGTCCTTATGCTTATGTTGCTCGTGTGAAACAGACTTAACCTCACGTTGTCATTTGTAAACGCGACGCAAAAGAGAGCGTTTTCACTTCTGTGGCTGGAGCTGAACCGTTGAACGTCAAAATCAGCAAGTTAAGTACGTTTCTGTTTCGCGACAACACCAATGGTTTGTGGTAAGCGGTTCTTTCAAATTTTAACTTAACAATCAAAGCTCTATCCGGTCTTTTAATCTGCGATTTCCTTCAATTGTTACATTGTTGCCGATGTTGAGGCGGGTTGTTAGCGTGAGTGCGATAGTAATTTATTTGCCGTCTAAGCCGTGATGGAAATGCTGGAGAAGAAGATCGTAAAAAGTTGTCTTCACTCGACCACAAACTAACCGCAATTGCCGTATCTGACCGTTCAAACCTTAATTACACGAATAGACACGTCAACTGGACAAAAATGATTGCGGCACATGATGACTGAAAAATTTAATTCCTTATCTAGCATCGTCGCTGTTTTACTGAAGCTCTGTAGTCTCTCAGTTTATGGTTTCAATGAAAAAAAAGTTTGTATTCTAACACAGTCACCATCCTAGTTTTTACTGTAGCTGTACATTCTCGCTGTCCATGGTTTCTTTCAGTGGTAAATTGCTAGCTTTTAATCAAACACAGTTACCATTTTCGTTTGGCCATAGCTCTCTAGTCTTTCAATCCATGGTTTCTTTCTATGACAGATTTCAAATTTGTTATTGAACACTGATACGGTTCTAGTTTCACTAAGGCTCACTTGACTTTCAATCCACGATTGTTTTGATGACAAAGTTTAAGTATGTTGTCTAACACAGTCACCGTTTCAGCTTACTTAAGCCCTTTAGTCACTCAATCTTTGATTTCTTTCCACCTCAGAATTCGATGTTCTTATTCAGCACTCTCACTCCGCCATTTCGTTCACATGAACTCTCTCACACTGTGAAGTATCACGTATAATTGTTGATTGCCAATCAGCCGGAACATAGTTTGTGAAGCTGCACGGATGTTTTCCCATGAAAATCTAGTACTGATAAAACTCTAGGAAATGGAGCAGGACATATCCTGATGGTCTCTTTATTACCTCCTTATTTGGTCTGATCAATGCCGGGTGTTCAATGGCACCGTCTGCCATGAAGCCGTAAACAAATCATGGACTTGTCTTTTGCTTATCAAGGTACGAAATAAACTTTAGCAGGTACTAGTGTGATTTTCTGGACGGTTTACTTGCCAACACGGACGGTCTTGGTTGAAAAACAATCAGAATGAACTCGGTATGTGATAAGACAACACATGGTGAGCGGAGTGTTTGTAATCTTACGTTTGGTATCACTCATTGTGCATCATACTTCAACAGCCCTTCCATATTTAATCTCTAATCATATGATTTGACTGATTTTGCCTTCAGGGTCTGCAGTCAAAGTGAACAAATTTGGAGCTCAGGTGCTGTGTTATGTTGTGACCTTGTGATTGGTACACCCAGATTGCGTTCAGGAAAATACTAATTTGTAAGTTACGAGGCACTTTCCGAGGTGTGAACGTATGTTCCTGCGAGGAAAACTTTTTTGTGACTTAGCACCAGTTACTGCATCCTTTTTGGGACTGTTCTGGAATAAGAATACACGGAATAAACGGTTATTGTGTTCTTCAGGAACACCTGTCCTTTTCCCTAATACATTCTTCGTAGTAATCCTGACGTCACATCTTGACCCACGATCGCACGATTTAGCGACGTTGTTATTAAGTAACAAAGATAAGGCTTGGACTGCATGCTTCATGTCCTGAAACTGTGTGTGCCATAAACATGGCTGGGAAGTTGCAACAACTGTAAAGAAGTACAGTAGAATGTAAACGAAACAGCGAACACCCTGTTTATTAACGGGGTAGTCGTATTAATTTTTACACAATGATACGCATAAAGTAACCTTTGATTTTAAACCGATTTTTCGCAGTGATGGGCCACCACTCGGACCGTTTGGAACTCACTATAATTTTAAGTTGTAAACAACTACATCCATAAGTGATAAATCGTCACTTTAGGATTTAATAGTTGCACGCTTTTTTAGTCTTGAATCAGGGACGTTGTTTTTTGGCGCGACGTTTCGGAAGTGACTTCTTCCATCTTTAGGCGTGGTGAATGAGATAGCGTGACTTGTTTTATCGTTTAGTGGGAGGAGGACCTCTTCGAAGACACTCGCTCTGTGTGAACAGAGATTTAATTACGGCTTACACTTTGCTGTTTGCGTTCTTAGTCTGCCGTCTGTGATATTTTCTCCTTCAAAGACAAAGCAATATTTTATTAGGAGTCGACTGAAATAAGTGATCCCACAATCTATTTTCCTTTATGTTAAGCTCTCACAACAGGTCACTGAAATATAATTCTCAAAAAAATTGTCAATGCTTTGCAGCATGCCCTGAACGTCGCAGCCAGTGTAAATCCCCTGTGTAAAGAAACCTTTATAAAATTCAAATGTCTGGATCCACTTCAGCTGTGTAAAATCTGTTGCACGAAGTTAACTTTTTAGAATATCTGTTAATATCGGTTTCTCGATAGCTACTTTGTAGATACATTTAGCTTAGCGCGCTCTCCACAAAATTGAATAAGTACGACACCGAGTGTGTTAAGCCAAAAGGCGTTTCTCAATAGCGTCAGGCGTCCGATTGAAAACAACTTTTTTGTCCACAATATCCGTTCCCACGCACTTCTTGACTTATACAATCGTTGACCTCAAGATACGAAGCTGTGTCGTAAAAGCTAGAAACCGCAACGCAAATCAGAATAATGGTAGTGCACGTGTCTCTCACATCGCAGGTTTTCTCCGGGTAGTCCGGTTTCCTCCAGTAGTAACACTGGACCCATGAGGGAGGGGTGGCCCTTACCGGACCTCTAGAGAGAACAGCTTAGCTAGCTGATAGGGTTATCCAGTGTAAATAAAACAAATGTAGTAAGGTAGATATATTTTCCTCTTCAAAACAATCACAACGCTTTCTCATTTCCAAGGGGTGTAAAATTTAGGCCATACAGGAAGTTACTGAGGATACCGCTGGATGGCTTGCTTGAGGCAAGTAATCGTGATGACTTTCAAAAAGAGTCGGAATGTCACAGTTTCTACAATAGTTTCGTCTTGTAGTTGACTCATCTTCAGTTTTCAAGATAACATTGTTCTTAGGAATATGTTTTATTTTATACTTTTTGAAGTTGTCAATAGGTCAAGGCTTTTGGTCAAATAGACTTATCGTGCAATGTTTACAATATTTACCCAAGATTATCAAGTTAATCATTCAATAAGTATTTGTTGTTATGGTTTGTTGCAGTACATGTGGCATCGACATTTCATCAGTTTGAAAAGTTCGTTGCACGCAAAACAATTAATTATCGTCCGCGCTTCGGATATTACCGTAACGTGAGTATTGTACAGTCCTCGATTTTTCTCATAAACATGGAAATCTAGGAAGCTACCGCGAGGTTTACCTGTTTTGGGCATTAAAGGCGGTGTTGACGCGAGTAATTGGTTTGTTTATGTCTTAAAAGGTAGACACTGACTTCAAAAACGTGTTAAGTTGGTCGCCAAAAACGTCTCCTTTCTGACGATGCGTGGACCGCATTGGCAAACGATGTGAATTGCAATGATTCGTTTTCGTAAAAGTCTGGTATAGGTAGTTATCATTTCGACACAATTTCAAGGCGCTATGTCACACCAGTGTATGGTGAAATACCTATTTATTTGCATTGAAGGATACCACTGAAGCTGGTGAGACTAAAGATTTTAGGGTGAGTAGGCGATAAATATCCAACAGACAATCAAATTATCGACTCTTCGTGACCTATATTCCGAATTTTCTCCACTAATTACTAGTAGCGGCAGAGCTTGCCCCACGGCCGCGCTCAGCGTCAATAACCGTGCCTTGTGATCGTTTTGTACCAGTTTTCGTAAAAAGCTTATCACACGAGATATTCCTTTTTATTTACCGTAAACGAGACGAGTAAAGAATGAGAGGTGTCACTGACTCTTCACCTGCACGAACTCTTACTGGCTGACGAAACAAACCCGTTGAGAACGCCTGTCAATAATTGCTTTCGATAACTAAGAAAATTTGATTTGCATCCTTGTAAACAGTCGTTGAAAACGACGCGACTCAATGTAGTACTTAAATTCACATGTGCCTTCTGCCATCGTCAACCTGACAAGACGGAACTTTGCAATGAACGACCGGCGGTAAAGGAACAAAGGAAGATTCAAAATCAGCCTTAGTTTGCTGGTCAGATCATGAATTCCCTTCTGCCATGCAAGCTAAGTCCGAGATCAAAGTTGTATTATATCTTTTCACACTAAGTCTTTAATTATGCATGCACATAGTTCGACTCATGAAAAGACGGACGGTTTAACCCAAGACGGTGGTCAGTCGTAATTTCCATCCGTTTCACACGAAGAGAACGCCGAGGTTTTACCCTGGCCATGTCTACGACAGACTTCGCCCCAGTTTCCGAATGTTCTCCAGATAATCCCTTAAAAATCCACAGTGTAATATGAGCTGTGTAAATGTGAACAAGTGTTCGTATATACGAGGCGCATATAAAGTGGCTCTTGAGCCGTCTGTTGCAAATGAGTGGATATTTGTTGTCTGTCAATTCAAGATCTATTTTTCAAGTTTAAGACAATGTGTTGACAGCTTTGGAGCATCGATCGGTTAAATAAGGAGACTTACGGCCACAAAACAACAAGAGCTTATTCGTGAACTCTTAAAGAATTTGGAGTTTCTTAAATGGCGTTTCAGAAATGACTCCGGGCATGCATGTCCCCAAGGTTGTGTACCATCTCTCCATGCTAAAGTCTACATGGAAATTTAGGTAGTATATCAGACCTGATCTGAACATCATCCTCCTTTCAGTATTTCAGTATTTAACATCTTGGAAAACGTTGGCGCTTGTCAATGCCAACTACCTAAAGGACAGGAACTGCACATGCAATTCGCAATATCATTACCTACTTAAGAAAATTTATGAAGGGACGTGAAATTTAGACACTTGTATATCCTTATCGCTCTCGGGCTTGTCGTCGCACAATTGCACGACATTTCAAACATGTACTGATGTAATTTGCTGGCCAATTATTTTTCTAACAAGGCTTCCCACCTGTTTCGTTAATCTGTAAAAAGTGCGTTTCAGTTGTTGTTCCATTGACATCTAAAACAGCGATTTTCTGTCACACTTCATTAACACCGAGGCGCAAAACTTGACAGTGCTGTAGTGTTTTCCGGCATAGTATGAACAGGAATAATTACTTTCATTCAACTTACAAATGTGTGTGAGTGAGACGAACAGTATGTGCTTGGCAAATGTGATCTCTGGATCACCAGCTGACCTTCCGCCTAACGGATTAAAATCGAGTATTATAAAAACGTACCTTACGTGGAAAGAGGTTAAATATAGAATATCAAGCACACACTAACATAAAACTGCCAAATAGAGATAAAAAGCTTACTCCTTAAACGAAAGCCCTTCAACAGGGATTAAAGAAAATCACTGCCTTCCGTCAATCCCGATTAGTACGATGTTTCAGTCGCTTGTGTCTATATTTGGTATTTTCATTTCAATGTTAATGCTTTGTAAGTTGATCAAACGTCGCACGCTGTGGGGTACGGAGATGAGTTAAACTCGCGACAGACCCTCAACCACTGGATTTTGAAAGTGATTTCATACTATTTGGTTATTTTGAGATTTTTCTCTGCAGACGTCTGAGTCTCTTTAAGTTGGCTTATGCTACCCTTAGTAGTCTACCTGCGCTAGATTATTGTGAAAGTAGGCCGGCGTAAGACGAGAAGGAAAAGGTGTCCAGCTGATTTTGTCTGGTGCCTGTTGTGGTAAATTCCAATTTCGCGACGTATCTGTGATGATAATAACAGTGACACTGATTGTGATGACGATGATGATGATTGTAATCACAACCTTAAAAAATAATCTAAATTATTAGAAACGTCTCCCAAGAACTAAAACATGAAATAGAATATGTTTGACGTTTTGTTGTTTCTTAGACATGATAAAAGAATTTCTTCTCTTGGGAGTTATATATTGTGTCTTGTCCGCGTTGTTTTCATTTATGGATCATATTCAAGTTTTCTCTGTGCTTTAACATTAAACAAAAATGAAAATAAAGTGCTGAGTCATTTCGCAAACCCGGTTTTATTCTACTAAAAACAGTAAGGAGGTGAAAGTGTGGACTGAGAGGAAACACATCCTAGATCCCGGAAAAGATTAACTCCTGCGAAGTTTATTAGAATGCGGGCTGTTGATGTACTCGCTCTTCTCCAAGCCTCATGAAGCCATAATCAACCGAAGCATTGGTTATGTAAGAAGGTGTATATTCAGATAATGAAATGGAGTTTGTATATGATGAAGAAGGTCTTATTCTGTTCCTTGCTAAGCCGTTTGGTGTTAGTCTAGTGACCAGTTATGTGAGAAGGTGGATAATCAGATAATGAAATGAAATTACTATGTGATGAAGGAGTTCTTCGAATGCCAAAATAGTGTACTTAAAGACTCAACCGGGCCCAGCTGCGAAAAATGCAAGTCTTGGACCTCTGACTGCGAATCGGAACCGCGATCCTGCTATTTTAGTGCAACACCCTACCCACAGAGCTACGAAAGCCGTTGCCGAGAGCATGACCATGTCCTGCTTTAGTACTCTTAATACTTGGAAATAAGACTTGTTACTCGGAGTAAAACAGAACAAGTCTTAAGGGAAGAGTTAAACCCAAACTTTTTCTTAGGTCTGGTTTTCATGTCCTATTTGAAGGCCGATACATGGGATACGATTGTTGCATGCGGATTGTCTTCCTGGCGCGTGAGAATATCCTCTAAGAGCACGGTTCCTGCTTAAAGTTCGTTTGTCAATGCGTCAACGTTGCCCAACGTCGAAAGACCGTCGTGAATTGATCGAACACGACCGGATGAACCATCGTATGCGACCATCATGCCGTTTAGAATAGATGTAAGAGTCGGCGACCTGTCAACGATCAACTCTATGACCGTGACAGCTACGTGGAAATCAGGATTAAAACTGAACCCAATTCAACTTGCAGCAGGCAACGACGCTGACAAGATGGTGTCATGACGCAGAAAACTATTGGCGACCAGTCTGTGAACATGTCTGATATATACAAATTTAAATGCCGCTCTAGTTGTTTTGAAAACAAAAGCGTCTTTCATATAAAACCCAAAACACCGATGACATTCCTCTTATGATTATTATGATTCATTGCTTCAGTTCGTCGTGGAAGATTCAAGAAAATTGAAGCTCTCCTTGCTACAGTCACGCACCTCTGTAGAAGTGCTCAATTGAACTTTTGTGGGGAACTTAGCTCATCCGTCTAGCTAAGGGGCGCGTAGCTTTCGAACAGTTTTGAATTCATAAGAAATTACGGATAGGCAAAGACAATGATTGTCTGGTGGTGCTGATTCGTGTAGCAGAATAACTAAAATATGGAGCAGAAGTTGACTGACCTCTACTGATATAGGCCATGGTTACTGCCCGGTAACATTTCAAATTCGGTAATCCACATGAACACATTGAGTGCTATAGACCTTCAGTCGGCTTACAATATACTGTTGTAGAGACATTGGATGGTTGTAATTGAGCCTGTAAAAGCCACGAGCTTTAATCTACTAGCTAAAGAGCAAGACAATGAGTGGGAGTAGTTGACTATTGGATTCCAATTTTCCAATGTGAAGCTCGTTCAGCTTGAGGAACATCAGTTCATGTAGTCTTTTATTCAAATTCTGAAATAAGAATAATCAAAATAGGTGCCAAAGCATGCATTAGAAGACAAATCTCTACGACACCATCCCATGGTCGCACTCGATCGTTCGATCCTGGAGTATGCAATGTAGTGTCAAGGGCAGAATTCCTGCTCACAATTGGCTCCGTAATGTAACAATATGTCCTGAAGACGGTCCACGGTTAATCTTATTCGTCAGAAGGAGCAATCACATGCGATAATCATGTCGTGTGAGCGATTCACATGTCGAGCTTCTGGTGCGCCCAGTAGTTGAGTTTGTTACGACATAGCTCAACTTCTAAACTGCGCCTGATGAGGCGAAAATGAGGATGTGCAGGTTCCAGCTTGTTGGCTGTTTGTACACTGAACTCTTGATTGAAATCACTCTTGAAGCAGTCTGTGAGCCCTGAACTCCGCTATGGGTTTTGTCTCCAATAAAGGGATGTTACCCCAGGACCATTTTTAACGAGTGTTGTTACTGCTACGTATTGCCGCATCAAAATTTTAAGGAAAATAGTTCACGAATGGCGTGTTACACTCATGTATTTTTTTACCCGAAAATTTTTTGCGTCAAAAATTGCCATAATTTATTTGCGCATACGATTTTGCTAGTTCATATCATAAGTTCACAACATAGGGAATGAATGCCACAGTATTATTTATAATAAAACTAAAGAAATTGAGAATTACCGAAAGAATACCTTTTGAAACTTTGAACGATTCCATCCCACAGACCTTCACCATGTGATGTTTTAAACTTTTATCTTAGTAATCATAATGCGTCGATGCCTATCTCAGTATCATTAAATTTCAAAGAAACAATTGTCCAGAGTAAGATCACGTGGCCTGAAAAAGGACAACAAACAGGGAAGTGCAAGAAGTATATTGTATCCCCAAAGCCCACGCGTCCTTGTCCAGCGAGCTGTCCATCTCATAGTCATGTCATGTAACTAATCGCGATGTGTTACAATGTAGAACAAGCTACGTTCTATTGTTCTTCGGTGTCTCCTCGGCGGGATTTTCCCTGGCGTGCTATTTTTGGTCTCGCCACACAGCTGGCCGCGCTCTCCTCTTGAGGTTTCGAAGCGCCGAGAAACTCCCGGAAGTCAGACGCCGTCGCCGCACCGCACTGATGTGTCAATGACGTCACTAGGATATCAAACTGCTTAGCGTGGTTCTTCCGAATTTGGAAACAAATGGTGTACCAGTGTTTACGTGCGTGAACTGTGTGCGGGCCGTGCAAGTCGTCAATAGCGCGCTCCAAGCGTGTCGTGCATTAGTGAAATACCTCAGACGAAAATGGACAAGAGACGAGTATTATCAGCCGTCATAACAAATGTTGTTTACTTGCATTCCTCATACCTGTGAAATCCTTGAAGTTTTCCTTGGTTATTCCCTGAAAGACGATGGTTTACAGTTGGACTAGCGAGGAGCTCACCTGTTTATTTTTAAAATGCTAAGCTTGATGTCGTCTTGCTCAAAGGACACACTGCATTTTTAGGGTGGAAATCCGCTGTCGATGACTCGTATAAACTGGCAGTGATGTTTCCAACCCGAAACATGTCTAAGATGAGGGCTTGTTATTGATCTGAGACGTTGGAATCAAGTTATTTACCGTCAATATCCTTTTCGACGTGTCTGTCTTGGTGCTGTACGTTGATAAACATCGCAATGTTCATCTATGTTGCCATGCACTAACCCGGCTTAAGACAAACAAAATTAAAATACTTCAAATTCCTCTGGCGAGCACGAGCCATATCCGAAAATGGTATGGGGAAACCACTGTCGATAATGATCGGAAGTTTCCGGCGCTCTAAGCCTATTAGTGCTGTTCCATGTAAAGATAACATGTCACAACCAACAAGTACTTGAAAAAAAAGAAAAGAAAAGAAAAGAAAAACTAAACCAGCTCGTGAATGAATCACTGATGTAATCGTGAAAGGATGGCTTTTGCTACTACATTTATCTTGCGAATATCATCTGAGCAATACGCGAGCCGGTCGCGTGGCTGCGTCGTTTAGCGCCCCCCATTGCCTTCCCTGATTGGCTGAACGCCTAAATATATTCAAGGCTTCGCTTGGTGACGTCAAACTACTTGTTTGAAGTTACGGGAACGACGGCGTACATCGCCCACATATGCAACGGTGTCTGACGTTGATCAGATAGTGGAGCGATAACACAAGGCGCTTGCTATACGACAAATCCACTGTTTGTTTACGTGGCCGCCGAAAAGGGAGTCGATAAAATCATAAAACCAAGTTAAAGCGAGCGAAGGCGCCTCTTTTCACCGACAGCGTGTAGCAACGGGTTGGTGTTAGTTCGGGGGAAGAAAGAAATGAGCCAAGCGAGAAGTGACGAACATTTGTTAGTTAGTCAAGCCAATATATCTGCGAGCTCTCAGGTTATCGAATATTCTCGAGTTATGGGAGTCGCTTCAGAGGGTACTCGCAGCTTGGAAGACGGCGAGCCAGCGAGAGGTTTGACAGAACGGTCGACAAGCGGCAACGACGTAGCCGGAAAAAAATTAAACAGTACGGAATCTTTGATGATGAGACGGTCGTCAAGCGAAGATTTGAACGAGGCACTGAGGAACAACGACCGCTGCGGGATGCTCCACGAGGAGCCACTGCAGATCCAGTGTGGAGAGAAAACGGCGTTGTTGTATGTGTCGAAGCTGTGCCAAGGCAGTAAGGGCCCCTGTATTTTGTATGGCAACGAGTGGCTCACGCCGAACGAACTGCAGTACATATGTGGACGGGAGACTGCGAAAGATTGGAAAAGAAGTATCAGGCATAAGGGGAAGTCTTTGAAGAGCTTGATCGCACAAGGCTTTTTGAAAGTTCATCCGCCAATATGTGATTGTCCTGGTTGCCGAGTCTCATCGCCTGTGGTGAGTACCTTCTCTCTTACTGTGTTTTTGTACTTGCTAGGATAACTTTCAAACACCTTAGTTAATCATGGTGTCTTGACAAAATACAGCTCACGTTGTTATTTCGTGTATTAACGGAGCAAGCTTCCGGGCAAGCTTTGAAATGCTCGGTTTACTGTGGCACATTTATTGAGAAAGATACCTCACATTGTTCGTAAAAAGACAAGTGTGATTAGATCGACTTTCATTTTGCGTTGGATTGTTTGCTCGTGAGCTTAAAATTTAAAAATCGTTCAACTTCCCGCACTTACTCATCCACGCGAAATCCCAACTTAATTTGCTGTGTAATGTATCAGGCGATTCTGTCTAAGAATTTTCGTGGGATAGTCGTACGAAAGCTTTTCTCCAACTTCTTCGTCCGATATTGCTTGTTAATCAACTCGCAAGACGCAAATGTTTAATGCTTGAAAAGGAGGTTTCTTTGTCACGGCATTAGCCTCAATGAGTTTAGTTTAGTTTAAAGTTGCCGGCTTTTCTCTCTAATCATGTCTCGAGGTGCACGTAAAGATGCGAGTCTCTATGTAAATAGCGAGTATATCGTCCCATGGGATATAGCTCTGTGTACTGCATATCTGACCGACGATTATGCCGAGAAAATTTGTGAACTATTGGGAAAATTTCACACGTAGTTTACCTCGCCCCCACGAACATTCGAGACGAATGGGTTCTGATGACCCTTGCACTTACAAGGAAGTCGTTAGAATCGCACGAGCCGTCTACATAAATCACAAGTTCACACCATTTATTTATAGTTTGTCATTGGCAACGTAAGTCGTACTTTAGGATGGAGTAAATTGTGGGTTTGTCTTCGAGACTAGGAGTGACTCACGGTGTGTAGAGATATCGGGAATATCTTGACATCGACTGGAAGATTTTCTAAGGCTTCTGATTTCAACAAATCTGTAGTGGTATGGTAGGTTTTAGACTCCGTCTATTTCGTTCGATCTGTGTAAGGGAGATAATAAAGAATGTTTTAATGATAATCTTTTAGTTTTCCTATTTCCGTTCCTTTGTGACAGGAATACCTCTTGATCTTGCACTCGTTCACTTGCCTACACAACAAAACAAATCACTCTTTTCTAGGTTACGGTCTCCAACAACGACGCTGATGGAGAAGTGTGTTTGCTTATGTTTATCCTGTATACCTTAAACAAAAACTACTTACCTTTGTCTTTTAATATTTAGCCGTACATACCCCGCTATAATCGTCATGAGGTTATTAAAGTATTAGTTCAATGAACCCCTTTTAATAACTCAATTGTGACGCTTGTTCGGACTGTGTTCGTGGCTTTAGTTGCCCGTTAATAAACTGTCAAAAGTATTCCGTTCAACGTCCAAGTGTTATGTTTTCCATTGTACATACTCGTATGCAAATTATGTGCGTGACTTTCCTTGCCAATATAGAGTTACAGTATTAACGCTAAATTTTATAAAACACAGCACGAGCCATTCTAACTGCCCCGCCGTTTATCGCTACACTGCCCGACAGGGAGTAGAGTTGTTGTAAATTTGCTGCCATTGTGTTCTTTAAAAAATTACATCCAATTCGACTAAAAGAAATTAAAGCGTCCCCTAGGAATAACAATATTGTCAATCGATAATTGATTTTACTTTGTGGCCATTTCTATATTCTTGTACAGTTCACTCCATAGACGAAGATGCAGCACCACTTACGAGTACACTAACTCTGAACGACTGAACATTAGTTTGTATACCGTTCTACAACGGGATTTACAGTAAATTTTTCCAAAGCTATTTTAGGCAACAGTAAAATGGCAGAAAAGCCGGATTTATTTACAGTACCTGTATTACAAATTCTGCAGGTGAAAATTTAATAGTTCGACAGCTTTTGATTCTAAATATCGTGTGATAACACCTGGTCAGGCGATGTCCACTTCAATGAACAATGGTCAATGCTATTCGATTTCCTCACTGACCTGTTGAAATCAATAGAACCAGACTCTGATTATCAACTTCAGATGAATAGAATTCTTATTTTTATTTATTTATTCATTTTTTTACGAGTTTTGACAAGTGCGCTCGATACTTACGGAAGCATGACAGATTCATAAATGGTAACCGGTTTCCTGATAATTTTACCGACTCTTTCCAAGGAAGAATTCAGACATACAGAACGAGGCTCGCTTACTTCAGAGACAGTTTCAACACGCTGGAAATATTTCCCAATGACGGTAAATAAAACACTTTATCAATGATGACTATAAAGTCATATCTCGTGCAAATTTAGTTTACCCAGAGTTTCCACTCACTGTTTGTGTTTTATCGCAATCTTTCCGGAAGAAAAGATTTTCTGACCGTTGACTTCTAAACGTATACGGTGAATTGTAGTTTTGATGACACAAGTAACTGGATGTTGTCTTTGTATGCAATAACACAATAACAAAATTTCTTGTAACCTCACTTCTTGAAGGAGGCAAATCTTTTATGAGTAACCACGCATGCATGGATAACATTCATTTGGCTACATCAATGGAACACGATAAAGGCATGCGTGATTAACTTAGGAGACATTGCTTTGCTAAATCATCCTCTGAATAACATTTCAAATTGACAGAGGAGTACAGAGTTTGCCTTTCAATTTTCCGTGTAATAGAGCGTTGTTTTGAGATCAGCTTTCCTGGTAAAATGTAATACTTTTGTTAGTGTAAGGTACCAACTTGAAAGCTGATTCTTCGATTTTTTTTATGAAATATCGTCCAGATTAAAGCGCTTCTATTAAACCACAACAACATTGAACCTGGACGATAAATTCTTCATAGGTTGGTTGCGGAAACGCGCGGCATGAGTCGCGAATATTTCATAAAGTGGTTAGTGCATCTTCTGCCTAAAATTACATATAACAGTTTGCTGTATCAGTTGATGTCTCCCCCCCCCAAGGAATTTAACTTTGAAGAAACACGGGCATATCCATTTAACAGGTCACTCAGCACGAGTTTATTCCCAACTAAGGTAATATTTGGCTGCGTTTGAATTAAGAATTCAATCTTCATTTAACATATTCACTCTGTATACTGGAGATCTGCGAATTATCTCCATGTGTAAAAACGATACCTGAAAGTGAACAGTAAAAATGCAACAAGACTTCACAGTCCTGTCATTACAAACCGCAGACTGATTAAGTAATCCCAGGTCTCATCCCAGGGCTCCAAATGTACCAATTTTCAACCGTCCAACATGTTCTTAGCTAGCGCAATCGTTAAATTACTTTTTATGAGTACAGACGAGACCTATCACAAAAGTCTTTCAACAATTTTCCCAATTTCAAAGTTTGAGAAGTAGTTAAGCTTGTGAAGTGAAGGAAAATACAATTTGAACTGCATCGGTTTAGGCAGTGTTTTTTCTATGAGAACGCTTGCTCAGAAAATGGTCACGGCTGAATTAGTTATTTACTTGATTGGTTATTTACTGTGTCACAACTCCCAAAAAATCAAAGTTCTCGTGTGAAGTTGCTGCTTAATATAGTGTAATAATGTACTCTGCCTTGGAGTAGTTCCGAGCTAACACGATTTCAAGTCGTTATTGCGTGAATTTCATTGTTCAATGTTATAGACGTAGGAGTAAGTGAATCCACCTACATAAAACAGTTTCTTTTATTTACTTTGTTTGTTTTCCTAGCAACAATAACGATGATAAGTATTTAATAAAAGAAAACCGTTATATTCATCAACGAGCGTCATTTTGAGTAAAAAATCCTAAATCTACACAACGTTTGAAATGCGTGGTCAAAGAGACCGTGGGAGTACTTTTAATCTAGATTGTATAAGTTATTTTTATCGAGAGTTGTTCTAGAAGTAAGTGCCCTTCCCCGAACTTCATACTTACTCTCAAAAAGCCTCTTTCTAGAAACCCACACCATGGCGGTGGTGGGCGTTGACCACTGGAGATCGCTGATTTACATCGAAGACGACAATTAACAAAGTTACAGTCAAAGACAGAGCAAATCTAGAAAAATATTGGCTAACGTCTAAAAGAAAGATTTTCTTGATGAAAACAGATAGTAGGCATGAATAACCCATTTTTAAAGGCGTGGGCTGTTTAGTTAATTATTGGTAAAGGCTGTAAAAATTGTCTTCACATGGTTAAGTGTAAATGTAATCTGCTGTATGTCAAGACAGCATGTAATGGTGGAGCTCCTTGGGAAAGTATTAAAAATAAAAATCGAAGTCAATGGCGGAAAAAGGTCAGGTAAAAATCTTGAATTATGATAGGTTGATGCCAGCTGCGCTTGCTGATATTCGTATGTTTTTGGTGACGAACGGTTACTACTGACTGTGTGCCATGTTACACTGCGGACTAGCTATATATATATGTGTGTGTGTGTGTGTGTGTGTGTGTGTGTGTGTGTGTGTTTAGCATGTATGGTTCATCTTTTTGCCAATCATTTTATAATCTTTCCCTTATGCCTGTAGGATGTGGGAATAACTGTTTGAAAACTTACCTCTACTTGTCCGAATTCAGCCTGTAGAAAGGACTTGTGGACTGGTGTAAACTTAATATGAAGATCTCAAGTTAAATAAGTTAATTCGATCGGTCAAGATCAAAAAATAATAAAAGTATTTTAAAGATTTCAGTCGAGTTTGCCTTTCTTAGTGGATGGTTTTAAACACCTTATTTTAGTGGGTGACGTTCCTTTCATTCCTTGCGCAGTACAAAGTCTTTGTGTGCTTAAAAAGTATTTTTTTAAAGTAAATGAAGGATTACTTTAGTGAATTTTAGGATTTCTTTAAAAGTCAAAAAGGAAAATCGTAATTGTTTGTTTTATTTCTCCAAGCAGAACCGTAGTCGTCTTGCAGATAAATGTGGATTCTCAAAAATCCCGTCCTATCTCACAGACAAGTCGATGGTCAAAAACCTCCCGACCATGTGGCGACGAAACTCGACGAGCAGCGACGAACCAGACCAAGCAAATCCACTTCAAGGCTCGATTAATTTGGCAAATGACGATTCCGAGCCCAAACGTGCGCATTCCGATGAACCTCGATATTATCGATCGTCCGATCAAATCCAGGTTTCTAAAAGACCAAGGAGCTCCTCTCCAGACCTCGACCGAGGTCATGCCAATTTGAAGAGACGATGTATGAGTGAGACAAGCGCAGGTATATTAAATTAATCATGACAACTATTTTGACATTGCATTGTATTGTATTGTATTGTATCGTATTGTAATGTATTGTATTGTATTGTATTACAACACGGCATGGCATTGTATTGTATGGCATTGTATTGTATGGCACTGCATTATATGGCGTTGCATTGTATGGCATTGCATTGTATGGCATTGCATTGTATGGCGTTGTATTGTATGGCATTGTATTGTATGGCATTGTATGGCATGGCATTGTATGGCATGGCATTATATTATTCTATGGCATTGCATTATATTATTATATGGCATTGCAACTCTTTCCAGGTGGGATCATTTTTCTATAATTTTACTCTGGCTGACGCCAGGCTGTCCTACAGACATCTGATAGGCGAATGTCTCGCAACTATTCTACCAAACGAACGTCAAATATCATGGCAACTTGTCAAAACTTCCTCTTCAGCTACGTGGCGAAGGAAAGTCGTCCTATGCCAATGACGGCAGATTTAAACTTATCATTTACTTACCATTTGATCTTATCATTCTTTTAGATGAGAGAGCCAAATCCACAAGAACTGAGCAAAAGGTTAAGACAAACTTGTCTCCCTCGGCACACCAAAGTCTGTCTGTTAATGCTGAAGATTCCCATCGACAGGAACGTAAGTGTGAAATAGTCGACCAAGAAAGAAAAACTACGCGAAATACTCTTAGGAGAGGTATGTATGATTCAATGAAATCGGAACTTACTACGGAATGGATATGTTTGTATGTATGTATGTATGTATGTATGTATGTATGTATGTATGTATGTATGTATGTATATATGTATCTGTGTGTGTATGTGTGTGTGTATATATATATATATATATTATATATATATATATATATATATATAAATGTAGCTGTTTGGTCTCTGAAAAGGAGAGTGCTCAATACAAAGGTGTAGAGCTTTAATAGTCTATTTGGTTAATGTCTAAGCTTTGAGCAACTGCTGTTAAACGATGTTTCACGCTTAGACATTAACCAAATAGACTATATATACATATATATATATATATATATATATATATATATTGATTTCTTATTAATCTCGTTTGTTCGGTCTCAACGGGAAAGTATTTGCCTGAGGTTTTCGTTTTGCCTGCGGGGAAAAAACGGACAAAATGGCTTTTGGTTCGTTTTTTCATCACTTTTAACGAAGTTTTGCGTTCATCAGTAAGTAGCTTAGTTTACTTGCTTGTTTTTACCGATTTTTTTCGTGTTTTTTTTTTTGCATCTATTTATCTGGTTTTCAGCAAATTATCTTTGGGAAGATTTCACTTCTTTTTTTGCAGTTATTTGTAATAAATATTTTGTAAACCGTACCTAAATCTGGTTTGTCTTCAAATCTACTTGGAAATTTTTGCGCCAAAACTGGCTGGTCTGTGCGAAAAACTTATCGCACTGCTAGGCAGCCAATCAGCGTGCGTCATTTTGCGTACAGACCGGCTAGCAAGCTCAGCCAAATATATTATATATATGTTATATATATATATATATATATATATTTATGTAAGACATTAACCAGCCTTCATATGCACCCGTTCCAATTAATCGTAGACAATTACAGCAGGAACTTGTGTAAAAAACTTAAAAACTTTTTATTTATCAACGTTTCGAGGCACCCCCTCTTCGTCAGGTCTTTCCCTGTATGTTATATGTATATATGTACATGTGTATATGTATACACATATGTATATATATGTAAATATATATGTATATGTAAAGCAAAAGCAAAAGTGTATCATACAAGAAACACAGTTGACGATTGGTTTGAGAGTGCTCGATACCATATAGGTGGAGCGAAATAACTTTAATAAAGTTAGAAGAGCGTTTGCTACTCGTAGTCTCACGTATCTACAACACGATCATCAGGCAACTGGTGATCATCAGGCAACCAGTTGCCTGATGATCACCAGTTGCCTGATGATCGTGTTGTAGACACGTGAGACTACGAGTAGCAAACGCTCTTCTAACTTTATTGAAGTTATATGTATGTATGTATGTATGTATGTATGTATGTATGTATGTATGTATGTATGTATGTATGTATGTATGTATGTATGTATGTGTATGTGTATGTATGTGTATATATTTATTTATTCACATCATGTATATAAATTAATGTGTGTATTTCTAAATTCATTCATAATTCATAAGGAAAACACAAAGGAAAATCATGGTCCCATTGTATATATATATATATATATCTGGCATTAATCCCATTTGCCATTTTCATCATACTTTTCGGCTCAAGAACATTGCCAAACTACAAAACTTTCTTTCAGTTTGTCTGGCTTTCATGTCCCAGATCAAATAAACAGACCCTGAAAAATTTCCACCAACTGACAAATATTCAGCCAAGCTAATCCATAATCATGTGACGTTGCCAAAATTGTTTTAGATCTTCCTGTTCTCACTCTACCAACTTCAGCTTACACTGCCGATGTTTTGTATGCCCGCAATCAGGCCCAACTTGGCCTTCACAGACACGTGACCTCTCCTCGTATTCTGTCGCCATCTTTCGTCCGCCCTGCATCATCGCCCTCCGCTCAAATCCGACTTCTCCACGAGCAAGCAGTGTCACCTTTGTCCTCCCATATTTATGCTCAACAACTACGTCAAGATTTTTCGAGCGTAGGCATGGCGACAATGTTTCCTTACTCGTTTACTCATCCGATGCCCAGTAGTCAACTATTGTCGACCCACTTTCAAAAGTTATCCCCAGAAATGCAGCGACATATCGCAAGCACAGCAGAGCCATCGAGTTCTAGCCCTACCTCAAATAAAAAACTAGAAGACAAAATGAACGGACCGTCCAAAGAGAATCAACCTGAGAACAAGATGACTTTGTCTCCTGGAAGCGATGCGTTATCCAGTCATAAAGAGGTAGCTGGGCTAAGTTCTGCTGGTAAATCGTGTCCGTCGTCTTTGGAGGAAGATTTCAAATTTAGCAGCGAAGAAGCAGAGGATCAAGGGACAAGAATTTATCCTGAACTTGCGCAGATCGCGGCCCAGTGGGACGTGGATGAAGTGTGTAAATTTGTTAATTCTGTCACAGGTTGTAACGAATATTGTGACGTATTTCGGGAGCAAGACATTGATGGTCAGGCATTGATTTTACTCACGGAGGAGCATTTATCTAGTAAAATGGGAATCAAGCTTGGGCCTGCGTTGAAAATAAAAGCCAAGATTGATGAATTGCGATGTGTGTATTCCAAATAAACTGTGCAGTTGGCAGTTTGCGCTAGCAAGATATTCAGGAAAAACATGAGCGCGAAGAACGGCTTACGATTAATCCAGAGGTGTAAAAGAGAGGTAGAGTTTTGGTTTATCAATACTTGAGGTTGAGGGCTTCCTATCCGACTTGATATAATTAACACAGAATATAAAACTGTGTGGCTAGAATTAATGAAATACCGCATGCGTACAACAAAAAATGAAATTTTAAGTATTTATACTAACACAGAAGCACGACATTTTAGAAATGGATCAATACCATCTTAATCGGTTTTGTGAGTTGAAAAATTGATCCTTGTTAAGCATTGGTTCCATTAGGCGGTATTTTCCTCGCGCATGAAATTTTTTCTTTTTTTTTGTCTTGCGATTACTTGCACTTGAAAACTCGTAAGATAAAGAGAAAGTTTCGTCCGCGCGGAAAACTCCACCTAGTGGAAACCTGGTTTTACAAAAAACAAACAGTGCGATAGTGGAACTCTACACGGTTGACGGTAACGTTATCACAGAATACTAGAATGACGTTATGGTCGGGCATCACCACATCAAAGAAACCCTCATGTGACGTTAACAGAACGTTAAAAATGTAATGTTTTGTTTCTGGAGCAAAAACCCCTCACATGTTCACTTATTGTTACATCTCTGGATTAGTCCATCGTTTTGCGCGTTACCTTGGCAGTAGCAAAAAGAATCTAACGCCCAGACGAAAACTTTCCCCGTGATATGTAAGAGAGGAAAAAAGTTAGTTGAGAACAGTTCACTGCCGAAGCTAGATTTAAGTACTCAGAACAGGAAAGTAAAGGCGCTGAAATATTAAAAAAAAAAATTGCAGGCATTTTTTGCTATTCTAGCAATCATTAGAGTAGCTCTGTAAATCCATATTATGTTATCCATCCAAGGATAGTAAGTTTAGGTTCTGATTCAAGGACATTTGTACATGATAAAGTTTGTAAATATATAATATAGACTTTTTGGAATGTGATATTCCACAGGTTTATCGATTCATATTTATTTATTTTTTTCCACAAATTGGGGTAACGGGAATGTGTTTTTAAATAAGTCCGACATAGTCGTTTTGTTGTTTGATAAACTCGCTCCTGTATTTGTTATGTTTTTCGTTCCTTTGTTCCTTGGTTTGAATGCAAATTTTTCAGAATGTTGGCTAGCTAGATTAAAAATCTGATCTGTGTTGTGAGTAGGAAAACGTGAAATGAGAAAATATGAGTAAAAAACAGCATAACGAATTGACGGACTATACTTCTCTTAATTCTGTATTTCAGAAGTATCTCTGTAATTTGACAGAAAATGAGGCTAGTCCAATCAGTCTTGTGAGTGAGATGGTGGTTATTTTGTCAAAAACAAATAGAAAATAGCTTTCGTTTCTCTGCACTTGATAGAAACAATTCTAAAATTACTTCAACAAAAAAAAATTCCCAAAAAAACAAAAAAAAAAAACAAACAAAACAAAAACAAAACATAACCCTAAAAAATATTTGGCTAGTCCTTCTTTTACCACTAGGCGTTTTTCCTTTCATGTTTCTATCAAAACAGAATCTGTCCAGCAATATTCAGGGGTGGTGCCTGAGGGAGGCAAGAGAGGGCTACAGCCCCTGTAAGAGAGAAATTAATTTCTCGTGGAATTACACTGATGATAAAACATTCATATATTGTACAGTAATTGTACATACTATGAATATTCGTTATTGATTTAACCAAAAAAGATAATAGACTCTTCTCTTCACGTCAAATCAAAAACACAAGCTGCTAGTTGTCGCGATTATTCTTGAGAAAAATGTTTTTATGGACTTCAAATAACGAAATTATCAAGGGGCGTGGTCCCGACCCCTCTGGCTTAACCCTGCCGTCGGAGAAGTTAGCCGCTGTGTCGGGGAATTCCTGGCTTCACCACAATTGTGAACGTCAGCTGTGAACACGCCACTAAAGCCGATTGATGGTTTGGCAATCAGTCCATTGAAATCCAAAACAAGATGATTCGGATACCATCTTGGTTTTACGTACAAGTCAAACACTCTCTTAGTTTTATAGTTCTTTATCATTAACTCTTTTTGGTCCCAGTTCGATTTCTATTATTTTACCTTGGCTAACACCCAACGATTTTATGACTTTCCTCGTGAAGAGGAGACGTCTCGTAGAGGAAAACAGTTAAGCAAGTCATAGGTCCGTACTTTAAGTTACGGATTGAGGTGTTACCACATCCATCAGAATCTCGCCTGAAGTCAGACCTCCACTCGAGGAAAAAAATCACGCGAATAATTTTTATTTTGTAATTAGATCTATCGAGGGAAAAAGGTGAAAAAAGAACAAAGTCGTTTGAAGGCCTTTTTTGCCAAGAAAGATTTGACTCTGATCTTATACAGATGAGCTTATATTTCTGCCGGGATCCTGGGCCCCAATCAGAAAAAACTGACGGCGTGGCCACAGAGTAAATAATCAACTGACTATATTTACTCTGTGACGTGGCCAAGACTTGCAAAGCAAAGTCATTCTTGCGTAGAACAAGGTAAAGTCGTAGTGGTCAAACATTTTCTTAGTTCCTTCGTTCCTCTCCCTTCCTGATTAAATGGCGCGTTTTATTGGAATGGGAATAATTGGCCTTGGTCGTGCTGGATTGATTCACTTCAAAAATGTGGTAGGAAACCCTCGAGTTAATGTCAAGTACCTGGTCGACGATCAAACTAGTATTGCCGAGAAATTGGTGAGAGATTATCGACTACAAGGCACTAAAACGCTACACAGTAAAGATATTGATGTACTGTTAAATGATTCCTCAGTTGAAGCTTGTGTCATTGCAGCTCCAACAGACCACCATGAAAGCTTTACACTGCGTTGTCTGGATGCTGGCAAAGCAGTGCTTTGTGAGAAGCCTCTAGCCAATAGTCTTGATGCTGTCGGTAAGTTGTCACGTCGCTCCTGATTTATAAAATGTTTTTTGTTGGACTTATTAAAAACATTCACATAGAGATATTTTCAATCCTAAGTTCCTCGTTTTCAGTGTTTCTAATAAACAGGCATGCTGAGTCATGGACCAGTGCAGCTACTCAGTTTGGAGTTGTAAATTTCGTAAATTATGTACTACGTGATTTTTAATTTTGTGCGCGAAAACATTGCGACAAACACAGCAACTTCTTTCCGAGTAGTTTAGGCCATTGTGCAGTATATCTCAGCAGGCAATAGTTTGTAAAAGTCATTGGCATACCAAGCACCCAGAGGCAACATGGATCTGTTTTTATATTTCTTTTAAATTAGTTTTACAAGCGTGTTAATAATTCATGAGGAAAATGCAACGGAATCAGTGTCAAAACAGTTTGGAAATGTGATTCAACTGGCATAGAATTTCAATAAATTTTTACCCAGTTTCCTCTGTTGGTGTAAATTCTTTTAAGTAGCCAGATCATACCTACAACAGTCATACCATGTGAATTATTTTGAGAAGCCGTGATGAAACAGTCGTGTTTGATCCTTGAGGTTTCAGCGCAGTACTTACTTTTGAAAGAAATGTTTTCATGGATAAGAAAGCCCTTCCTTATCATGCGACTGGCTTTAATATGGCCTGTCTCTCTTGGCCACCTAAAACTTTAAAGATGCAAACTCCAGGGTAGTAGTTAAAACAACTTATATGCCTTTGCTTAGGTTTTAACTCCATTGCATACTACAAGAAGACTGAGAACTTGGCACATCTCAATACTAGTTTCCCAATTCAGGGAACCCTACACTCAACTGACTACTTTGATGTAGCCAAGAGGGAGTGTGGCTTCAAACTTAGAATTCAAGTATATTTTATTACATTGTGAAGTCCTTAGTTAGGACAATGAAACTTGACTTTTGCTTTAACACATTGGCAGGGTTCTGCCCACAGTGGGTGGCACTGGTTGGTAGTGCCCAGCACTCAGCAGTGCCATCTGGCATTCACACCAGGGCAGACTCTTCTCCCCAGCACTCGAAAAGTATCAAATATGCGACAAGAATACCTCTAATAATATATTTTTTTTTTACTTAACTTTTTTACTTAGTACTTTGAGCAATACTATTGACCATCATTTGGTAAAATTTAGAACCATAATGTGCACACTATTAGCTACCGGTGATTTGGTGAAATATAATATCCATTTAGTTTAAACCAACATTACAAGTTACTGGGGATATGACCTTGGGCCTGCAGGTACCCAGCACCCAGATGGTCATGGGCAGAACCCTGCATTGGGATTGTGAATTTGCTTCAGTCTTAGACAATCAGCTATGGATTGGCCAGGCAGAAAATGTAATCTCAAGAGGAATATCAAAGCCCAGCAAAATATCTTTACGAAAGCCATCGAGTCGGACACAGAAGTAAAATCATAATATTTAATAAAGTTCTGACATTTGGTTGTATCATCATAACATCATCAGAGAATGATTTACATAACTGCCTAAAGCCTAAGTATGTAGTTACAGGGTGTAGTAATATTCATGCATTAACCAATCAGAGGACATACTAAAAATAAAATAAAAATTGTTATTTTTATTTAATAAAAGTTTTATTTTTATTTTTAGTACGTCCTCTGATTGGTTAATGCATGAATATTACTATACCCTGTAACTATATACTTAGGCTTTAGGCAGTTATGTAAATTATTCTCTGATGATGTTGTGATGATACAACGAAACATTAGAACTTTATTAAATATTATGATTTTACTTCTGTGTCCGACTTGATGGCTTTCATAAAGATATTTTGCTGGGCTTTGATGTTAGTCTTAGACAAGGTCAGGAAAAGATACAAGTAGTTGTATGCAAATTTTAATCTTGTATCATATATGACTAAAAAATTGTTCAAGTAATGAACATGGTTTAGGTGAACTCATTTGGACAAAATATGTTTATCAATGATGTGTTTGTAGTAGCTTGGTAATTATGTTCTTAATACGCATGCTCTCAAACTGTTCTCTCAGAAAAACTTTCTGAGTCCCTGACAGGAATCGAACCCGTAACCTTCTGAAAGTTTTTCTGAGAGAACAGCTTGAGAGCGTGCACATTAAGAAAATATGTTTAACCCATTGAGGGGTGGGCACTCTATTCTGCTGAATAAAATCAACAAGGTTAGCTGGTATAAATTTCCATAGTATGTTCTTCCCTCCCAATGAGCTTAGCTGTCACATTCATCACCAGTCTTTCCAATTTTTAACACTTTGATTTCCACTTTTAGTCAGATGCTATGGCAAAGCTGAAAAGAAAAATTTGCCCCTGATGTGCAGTTTCAATCGTCGATTTGATCCGGGCTTAATGTCCATTTACAATCGTGTTAGATCTGGTGAAGTTGGTCAGGTCCAAATGGTAAAATGTACCAGCAGGGACCACCCTCTTTCATCCATGGATTATCTTAGGACCTCTAATGGAATCTATCATGACAGTGCAGTCCATACCATTGATCTGACATGTTGGTTATTTGGTGAAAAACCAGTGTCATTGTACACAACTGCACACAGCTTTATCAAAGAAATTGGTGAAATAAATGATGTTGATACTTTAGCTATTGTGTTGAAGTATCCAAGTGGAGGAATTGGTATCATTGATATGTCAAGATTTGCAACATATGGGTACGATAATCGACTGGAGGTTTTTGGCAGCAAGGGAATGTTCATCCAACACAACTGTAAGCCCACAAGTGTTGAGTTTTCTGGTGTTGAAGGAGCAATGACTGACCGGATTTATGACTCATTCATAGAAAGGTATTCTGAATCTTTTGTTAATGTTATAAGTCATTTTTTGAATGTAATTGAAGGTAAGGAAGTTGCTTTAGTAACAAAAGATTCAATGGTAATGGTTACAAACATTGCTGAGGCATGTAGAAAGTCATTAGAGACCGGACAGGCAGTCAATCTAGACTGAATATTTCTTTGATTGTTTAGGAAGTTAAAAGCACTGACAGATTTCGATATCACTTAATGGATAAAATTAATTCACAAGATAATCTGTGTGGTTAAAATTGGCTGTAGTTGTCATTATGATAAGACTTCATGGTTGGCTCTGATTTTGATATACTTCATGTTTAGACCACTGTATAATCATCCTTTTGCCAATCTTCTTGATGCTTGAGGAATTTAAATAACTCAGCGCCGTAGGAAGCTCCTCTGAAGTCGCGTTGCCTTTGGCTGATTTATCAGAGGCGTGCTTAACTGTATATGGTTGAGTCAACCAGACGTTTCTTCTATTGCCACGTGATTTTCTGGTCAAAGTGTTGCTGACCTAAGTACAAAGTCGGAGCGGAGGACAGGGATGCGCGACCTTCGTCCTCCCATGTGTCAGACAGGTGATGAGAAGCAATTTGGAGGGCCCCACAACAACCATGGCACAGGTCACGGAGAAGACTTTATGGCACGCAACGACAATGACACAAACTGGCCAAGAAACGTAACAGTTCAATGATAACAATACTATAAAATACAATTAATCGATAGCTCAACAGGTAGAGCGGCAGACCGGCAGACCAGTATCCCGAATGTGCGAGTTCAAATCCCGCTCGAGTCAACATTTTTGAGTTGACTTCAGCATTGTCAGATTATCATGAAATATTTCTGTTTATGCATCTCTGAGGATGATTCTGAAATAGAATTGAAACACTGCACATCCTCTCATGGATAAGCGTTAAGTTGTTGCGAGAATATCTCGTGGACTTAAGTTGGATAAAAACTCGCCTCCAATCCCTGTGGACTCGATAACTCAACAGGTAGAGCGGCGGACCGGTATCCCCCGAAGATGCGAGTTCAAATCCCGCTCGAGTCAACATTTTTCAATTGACTTCAGCATTATCAGATTATCATGAAATATTTCTGTTCATGCATCTCTGAGGATGATTCTGAAATACAATCGAGCGTGGTGAGATTTTAGGCATTTCATTTCCTATGGAAGCTTTTTGATGTTTCACTTAAGTTGCGTGGTGTGTAAAAGTATTATTGACTTCAGGTTTATTTGCTCGCAAAGAAAGGTACGCCCGAAAAGATTACCACGTAAAACTACTTTATCTCAAATATCAGCGTATCTTCCTTCACGAATAAATTCGTAAAATTTAACAAATTGCCTTCGTTGAAGCTTGGGTGAAGGGCGTCGCTGCTTTGGATTTACCGAATTTGGGTTTTCAAAGAGTTAAGACTTCCTCTCACTCTTTCTAAATCACTGAATGTCTGGGTGAAGGAGAGCAAGAAACTCAAGATTTTCTTAGAGTAAATATACTCGATAAAAAATAGACCTAAGTTAAACTACAAAGTGTTCACCTGATTGACATATTTGAGAATATTTTCAAAATAGATTTCCTAAGTTTGTCCGATCCACCATAGCTTCTGGTATGCTAAGAATTTGTTAGTTACTATTCTAGTTGTTACTGGTTTTAAAAAAAAATTATCTAAGATACGTCCTGGGTAGTCGTCAGACATCAGTTGGAAGAATTCATTCAAGTCTCCCAAATTATTTTGAAGGAATTTACTTGAAGAGATCTTGCTGGTCGAGTCAATAATACATTTCTCAAGGCCAACAGTCCCTTGGCGCTGAAGTAATCGAATCTAGTGTAATAACTGGTGAATGTCGCCTTAAATAAGTCTTCGTGAGCTAGGCACCTTGGTAATCTAGTTTTACTGCTAACTTGCCAATCAGCATATGAACTTTAGAGATAATTGTAAGTGCTAGTAGATGAAACTATTCATTCCTTTTCGAATTCATGTCACGTTTAGGAAGCAAACTAGTAATGGAATATTGGCAAACGAACCAATGATGATAAATTTATATGAACTAACAAATCTCCACTTCATTTCATATTACCGTAGATAGTACAGATTTCGGATTAAAAAAAAAGTTTTGACATATAAACCAGTCACAAAAAAGACTTCTTGCGGTTAACCTTTGGTTAGTTATTTTTTTATCAGAGAATCCTCCTACCTAACCCCTATCGTTGTAGTGTTATATACGTATTTAAATGCGAGTGTGGATCTCGTCATGTGGGTACAACAACAGAAAGCCAACTATGTGATCCTATCAAGCAAAATCTACGAAGTCCTTCTCCGCACAACTGAGACGGCAGTGTCGTTCCGCTCAATCAAATCCCTCGATTGACTGAGGAATTTAAGAAAGTTGTCAAGTTGACCTTGCGTAACGCAAATTGCGTGGCACAAGTTGCGTTCAAGCTTATTTAGGAGATATAAAAATTGCTGTAAAAGTTACACACAAGATGAAAGTGAAAAGCGAAATTGCAATACTTTTATAGGCGTGAGAAGTCCAAAGTCAATTTAAATTATCTTTCACAAACGTAGAAAGATTTTTCGTGACACAAACTAGTCCGCTTAGCTGGCTCATATAATTTTGACTCCCCTCAAGTTCAAAGGGGTATTTTTGCGACTTGGACATAGCGGTTTTGCCAGCTTACTTAGTTTGAGGAAGATCTTTCGAGTGCTGGAGAAGGCACTATGAATAAATACCTAAGAGGAAAGTAGAATCGGTTTAATTTTATAGGGGCACAGCCCCAAGTTAACCCAGTTATCTTTTAATGGCCAAGGAAAGATTTCGTGATATAATTCGTCAGGCTTGATTTCCACAGTGTGGAATTTTTTGCGAGGACGAAATTCTTTTCTCTATCGTGGAGCTTTCAAGTAGAACTAATTAGGAAAAAAAAGAGAAAAAATTGTGTCCTCTCGGAAAATTCCACCTTGTGGAAATCAGGCTTAAGGCCTGGTTCACACGTGGGCATAAGCATAACATAAGGACAAAATGAAAGGCAAAACAAAGGAATGAAGTCAAGCCTGCGACATACAGATCCTCATAGTCATAAGCATAAGATCATAGTCCAAGCACAAGCCAAGAGCTGAACAAAAGACAAAATTAAGAAAAATTGTTGTTTTATCTTCGCAAGTCCCAAAGGAGATATCATGCTTTATTTTCGTATTGATCTTATCCTTATGCTTATGTTGCTCGTGTGGACCAGGCTTAACCCTTTAACGGCCAATTTGTTTATTGTTCTCTCTTTGTTTTTCTCTTGTCTATTTCTTTGTTCTTTTTTATAGAGATGTCCTATATATAGGACATCTATTGAACTAAAAAAAAAGGAAAAAAAAAACACAATCGAGTGGACAAAGCAAAAACAAACAGAAAACAATAGAAAAAAAAGTTAAGGCGTTAAAGGGTTGCGTAACCCCAGGGGCAGAAAGATGAAGCAGCTCTGTTAGCTGGCCTGACTTCAGTCACGAAAATCTTTCCCAGGCCGTAATAAAGGAATGACTGAATTAACGTTAGACTGTTCTTCCCCTATAGGTCAAACTAGGTCAATGAAACTCGGTACGACATTTCATTTTCTGATCAACCCTTGCTGCTAACAAATCTTGAAGGAAATAACGACGGAATCTATTGTGTTAAAGAAATGATTCATGATTTGTCGTGCTCCGTTGAGTGATGGATGCACGCGGGAGGTTGGGAGAACTCGAAGAAATACATAAGAGTTACTTGATGCGATATCCGAGAGGAAGTCTAGATTTCTGAGTGCTCTCCCAATTTCCCAAGTGCATCCATAACTCGATTGAGCACGCCGAATCATGAACCATTTCTCTTATATAGAATCACACGCAAAATAACGGAAAACAAGCTGTATTTCGCTGATTAAAAATTGGTTTCTCGTTACGTAGCCCAAAAATTCGAAATCGTTTTTGATTGGCCACTTGAACATCGGCTGATCATCAAGTCCTTGGGTTTCGATTTTTTTTCCCCTCCGTATTGTTCACAAAGCGAGTATTTTTCTGTGCAGCAAGCTGAAGTTTTTGAAGAGTGAAAACATAACAGACAGTTTGAGAGAATGTATTAGGTAGTTATTCCGATGTGGTTCTTTTTATATGTAGTGTTTTTGTATATTATGGCTTTAAATTGATGTATGTCACAGGAATAGCTTCCGGGTTTTGTTTTCTCATTACAGTTTGTGTTTACTTTAAGTATTCCGTTGCTTCTACCTTCATTGAAATGTTACCACAGATCATTTTTTTGTTCTTTTTCTTTTCATCGAGTGTTTTTGTGCTAAAATTGTTTGCATTTCTTCGTTGGACAGAGGCAAAACCTTTCGTTGATCGAGTAGATTCGCTGTTTTGTTTGTTTACTAACGGCTACAAATCATCTTCCTCACCGACGTCCAGCCCGAATGTCGGTTCAAAATCATGTTTTTTTTTTACCCATTTTAAGAAATAACTCGGTTATTTGACTCGGTAATTTTCTCAAGCATTTTTCCCTTTCGAAATGTGTTCCCGCGCTTTTTCCCGTGCTCCATCGAGATATGGAACACGCATGACAGTCAATCAGGAGAGACCTTGTATTTCATTTATGTTGTAGTAAACTGTTGCACCCAACAAATATCGTACTACAGTTGAACCTCCATTAAACGATTGCCCATGCTGCATGAAAAAGTGGTCATAAAAAAGAGGCCCAGAACGAAGCAAAACAAGCCAAAACCATCATTGCTATTAGTGTTTAATAGGGACTGGCGTTAATTTAGACACATTTTTCTTAAACAATACCTGTTCAATGTGTTAGAAATTCAACAAAGCAAATTTAACTGAAACGTGCCTGAAAGTAGTAATAGCAGGCACAAATTGAGGGGCGGCGTTGTCATCGTCCTCAACTTCCATTGCAGTGTCGTCATCACCGTCTTCTAAAATTTCGTCACGTAGATCCTCCCTTCATTGCGGATTTGTGGTGTATAGAAGGCTAGACTGCTGTTACCAATTCTCAACTCTAAATGACTACTAAAAATGCTCTTAATACGGACGCTTTCAAGCTGTTCTCTCAGAAAACGTTCTGAGTCCCTGACGGGAATCGAACCCGTCACCTTCTGATCGCCGGTGAGACGCACTAACCATTGAGCTACAAAGACTCAGATGGTGAGCGAAGGTTAAATTTATGTACTGGTTCGTAAAGATGGTAGACATGTACTGCCAGTCTGCAAGTCTCGATATGTCGTCTATTATTTTTTTTCTTGATACGCACGCTATCAAGCTATTCTCTCATAAAAACTTTCTGAGTCCCTGACGGGAATCGAACCCGTCACCTTCTGATCGCCGGTGAGACGCACTAACCATTGAGCTACAAAGACTCAGATGGTGAGCGAAGGTTAAATTTGTGTACTGGTTCGTATAGATGGTAGACATATGTACTGCCAGTCTGCTAGTCTCGATATGTCGTCTATTTTTATGTTAATCAATGATGTGTTTGTGGTAGCTTGGTAATTATGTTTTTAATACGCACGCTCTCAAGCTGTTCTGAGTCCCTGGCGGGAATCGAACCCGTAACCTTCTGATGGCCGGTGAGACGCTCTAACCATTGAGCTACAACGACTCAGATATTGAGCGAAGGTTAAATTTGTGTACTGGTTCGTATAGATGGTAGACATATGTACTGCCAGTCTGCTGGTCTCGATATGTCGTCTATTTTTATGTTAATCAATGATGTGTTTGTGGTAGCTTGGTAATTATGTTTTTAATACGCACGCTCTCAAGCTGTTCTGAGTCCCTGACGGGAATCGAACCCGTAACCTTCTGATGGCCGGTGAGACGCTCTAACCATTGAGCTACAACGACTCAGATGGTGAGCGAAGGTTAAATTTATGTACTGGTTCGTATAGATGGTAGACATGTACTGCCAGTATTATAATAACCAAGCTTCCACAATTACATCATTGACTAACAAAAAATAATAGACGACATATCGAGACTTGCAGACTGGCAGTACATATGTCTACCATCTATACGAACCAGTACATAAATTTAACCTTCGCTCACCATCTGAGTCTTTGTAGCTCAATGGTTAGAGCATCTCACCGGCGATCAGAAGGTTACGGGTTCGATTCCCGTCAGGTACTCAGAAAGTTTTTCTGAGAGAACAGCTTGAGAGCGTGCGTATTAAGAACATAATAACCAAGCTTCCACAATTACATCGTTGATTAACACTAAAAATGCGTTTGCCGTTTGTTCAGGTAACCCGATTTAGGCTAACTCTTGTCGGAAATTTTTCAAATCTCGCCCAACCTCCAGAAATTGCTATATACGCTGCTGCACCGGTGTATTTGGTTAATTCAATTAGGCACATAATAATGAACTGCACTGTATACAACCGACAAAGTGGAAGCAGCGCTTCATAAATTAGATCAGATCATGAACGTAAATGAAGTTAAGCATGAACGCTTTCACGTGTCTATAAAACGGCGCGGACTACTTTTAAGGCAGTCAACTCAAACGCGATAAAAAGCGCGCTTTCAACGGTACGGCAAAGTTTACCCTGTAAGAGCTGTCATCACCTATGATCATCACCAGTAATATGATCAAATTGTGTAACATTATTAGTCTATCATTCTATCAATCCACCCGCGTGGTCGTTCAAAGGAGGTAAAAAACTAAGGAAAATATCAAACAATCCGGGCAAAAAGTGGTCGCGGTCGCTTAAGCGAAAATAGAGTGGCTGGTCGCCTAATAGAGGTATTATTTTCAGTGTTTGACTCGCAAAACAAATGGTTAATCACAAAGTGGTCGCCTAATGGAGGTGGTCGCTCATGGAGATTGGACTGTACTTTATCAGCGAATATGGAACATTGTGTTACCGGTTTTTGCCAACCCTGTTTTGCAAATTTACATTTTGGGCATCTTCGTGGTCGTAGTCAGACCTTCGTCAAACAAATTAGGCAAGCTCACTTGAGTGCTGTGTGTAGCTTGGTTAGCATACAGAGAGCACCTTAAAGATAATTTTCCGGATTTTCGGCAAAAAGAATTTTGTTTTTAACATCGCCTTGTTTTCATGCGTCATGCACCTCCCAAGTTTACGTCATCACCCAGTTGGTTGTAGAATATGGAAACAGGTTCATTTTCAAATTTCAAGTTAGCAGTCGTTTTGCGAAACGCGTCATACAATTTCTCTGATTCATTGTGAATTTCATTTTCTTTAAAGTCAATTTTTTTTCAGGTTTTAATTTTATTTTTTCTTTCACGTTTAAAGCTTTTGGTAAAAGAACTATGGTCCATCATTATGGAATTGTTACGGTGTTTGCGATTATTATTCACACGATAACATCGCTGCTCAAAGCTATTTGTATAGGTATAAGATGTGATATTTGGCATCGTGATCTATTTTTATACTCGTTGATCTGAAAGAGTTTAGACCCATCACTTTAAGTTCTTCTCTGAATGGTTTATTTTTATGTATTTTGATAACGTTAATGTATTTGTTCACTGTAGTCAGAACGTTTTACTTTATTACAGATCCCCAGGGTGGTTCCTACAGAGTACAAACACCATGTTTTGCATGGTGCAAAATACTAATTTAGCCGGACCACTCTTGAAATAAATTGATAGGTAGACTAAAGTACCAAATTGTAGGATTTAGTAAATAATTTTCTTTTGAATGAGTAACCTGTAAGGCGTTTCTCTGAGCCACCCTGACCTTCATAAGAGCAATTGACTGCAGGGCGAGTACACTTTCTTGGTCTATAGAGTTTGTTTTATAATCCGGGTCTGCCTTTAAGAATGGAAAAGTTCCTTGAATGGACCCGAAAAAGTTGAATAGATTGGTTAAGAGCAGTCTAAATAGTATAAGTTGACCAATACCGCTATTTGAATTCACATGATTTACCAATATTAAATACTAACGAAAATCGACTTGTCGCCTTTTGAGTGATGGAATCTATTAACACTGCAAAATACCTGTTTCGGGCAGTTCTAGCGACATCCTATCATATGATCGTACGTGACGTTCGTCGTTAATCATCTGGTGAGAAAACGTTATGTGGAAACTCATACTGAAGGATTGTATTTTGCTGACTTTTAATGCTGTTTTAACGAAATCAGTTGTTGGATTTCGATTCAGAGAAATCGGTATAACTTTGGCGGAAATCGTAATCAAGCATTTTCGGTATTAAACCTGTCTTAAACTTGTTTGCAGCTTGAACTGCACAAAGAAATCAATCATACGTATAAAAACAAAGGAAAGACCAAAAGGAAGTATTCCTCATATTCTCCTCATAGCCATCATGGGTGGACACGTTGGTTTAGCTTTGATGGGTCTTGGTAGAGCTGGCAAAATTCATTTCAAGAACGCTGTTAAAAATGCGCGAATTGACTTGAGGTACTTGGTCGAAGAGAACGTGGCCATTGCTGAGCAGCTGATTTCTGATTATCGTTTGACTAGCACGAAAGCGATTCAAACGAATGACGTCGACATGGTTTTGAATGATCCCTCCGTTACAGCTTGTGTTATAGCCACACCAACAGAAACTCACGAAAACTTGGTTATGGCTTGTTTAAGAGCCCAGAAAGCTGTAATGTGTGAAAAACCTCTGGCTAACAGCGTAGAAGCTATTGGTAAGTCGTTAATTACTTAGGGAAAAAAATAGCTGATAAGACTAGAATATCTCGTTTGAAAACGGGTAGTTTTGACAGCGTTTTTTGGTCCTTGTGTTTTCTACATCGAACCTATCATAGTTGTGTAAACCAGAGGTATAGAAGTCGATACGTCTAAAGACGAAATCTACGTCACTGATAGGCTTTAAAAAAATCTTCAAAAATGATTTAATAATTCATGAGGGAAATGCACCGAAAAATCACAACCGTGTCATGTCTTTAAAAATATTAAAAACACGTTTACTTCTCTCTTCAAATTCTTGCTCTTTAGATAACAAAAATTTTAAAATTTTCTTCACAAATTAACGTAGCATAAAATCCGATAAAGCACTTTTTCTTGTGTTTAAATATTACAGGACGCGCCTAGGTCCCGCCCCCCATATGACGTCATTTGTTTTCCGCCTGGGGGAACTTAAACGGAAATGATTAAGCACCGACGTGGTGGGAGTGGAGTTTTAATGTTAGATTTTGGTTTGTCAGGAATTGATTAGACTAATCATTATGGAATTTAAAACCATTCTTGTGTTAAATATTCTAACAGTTTGTAAGGTTGTAAAAAAATGTCATCAGTTGAGAAGATCAGATATGAAGATAATGATTTTCATGGCACCTAGAGGGTTTCCTGATCTTGTCAACCACAGGGATTGTGGTAGTTTTATTGCTGGATTACCAGCAGGTTCCAACCTAGTAATCCTGACACTTGAGGTGGTGGAAATGATCAAGTAGACATCAGGCTGCATTGCTAGTGATTGTAGCCAGCTCACATCAATTAGGTTAGTTATGTTTAAAAGAAGTTTAAAATGAAACCCCTGCTCACCAAGCACATGTTCCTATCTTAGCAAGTAACCAGCAAAAACACAGGTAACTTGCGTGCACTTGTAGAGTTTGTATAGAATGTAGAACTTTGATTATGGTAATTGCATATTAGTTCTTTTGTTAAGTGATGTTTTATATGGATTTACTGTCAATCATTATACAAAGAATGGGAGTTTCATTTTTAAGTGATTTAGCAATTTAAGTTTAAACAATATGTTCAGTAAAACTGTTTTCTATTAAACCTGCTTGAATATTGGTTAATTTATGTTTTGAAGCATAGTATAAGACTAAGCGGTTGTTGCAGTGTTGCTTGTAAATGTTTTGTATGATATGAAAGAACAGTAGCAACATTAGAAGCAATGTGTGTTGTTAATTATAATCTATTAAAAAGCATTTCATGATGTTCATTTTCAGCTAGATGTTATGATGAAGCAAAGTACCGTAACCTGCCTTTAATATGCAGCTTCAATCGACGCTTTGACCCTGGTTTGCAAACTATACGCAACCGAATAAAATCTGGTGAAGTTGGTCAAGTGCAGATAACTAAACTGACCAGCCGAGACTCCCCTCTTCCTCCACTAAGCTACTTGAAAACATCTCATGGTATATACCAAGATTGTGCAGTCCATGATATTGATGTATTGAGCTGGATTGTTGGAGAGAAACCAGCAACTGTGTACACAACTGCACACAGCTTCATCAAAGAAATTGGTGACATGAATGATGTTGATAGTTTGGCAATTGTGCTAAAATTTCCAAGTGGTGGGATTGGCCTGATTGACATATCAAGATTTTGTTCCTTTGGGTATGATCAACGGATAGAAGTGTTTGGTGAAAAGGGTATGCTGGTTCAACATAACTACAAGCCAAACAATGTTGAGTTCTCAGGGCCGAGTGGGTCATCAACAGGTCCAATTTGTCACTCATTTCCAGAGAGATATGCTGAAGCATATTTGGGTGTATTGGAGCATTTCTTGGATGTCATTGAAGGTAAATGTATGGTAGGTATTACTAAAGAGTCAACGCTACTGGCTTGTGAAATTGTCAAAGCTTGTGAAAAATCTCTTGCCTCTGGACAGGCTGTTTCTGTGAATTAATGTTACTTTTGCTAATAGTTTTCTATGGGTAACTTGTTGTTATGTTTGTTGACTGTAAATTTTTAAGAATTCAAGTATCATACAGAATGTTTATCCTCAACTTTATTGAATAATTGTATCTGGGCATCCAAACTTTCTTTTTATCTGCAAAATTGGCTTTGAGAGCTAGTCCAATGTCATGATTGAAAAGTAGCAGTTTACTTTATCTTAACCAAGTGCATATAATATATTTAGAGATCAAAATGATTTGGATTGTGCTAGGTCAATATTGTGCACTATTGGCAAAACATCAGATCAAACTACCTGTATTATGAAATAATGTATGTACTTTTAATTTGCTTAGTAGCCCCCAAACTGGCTTTTAGTTGTTTTCCTAGGCTGCTGTTACACATGAAGATTTTACTCATAATGGCTTGATGTCTTTCGTAGCTTTTGAAATGAAGGTTTGAAATTAATGAAATAATATTATGCCTTACTGTTTTCAACTCAGGAAGATGGAGAAAGCCTATTCTTCCATTGCTGAATCACAACTGAACTTTTTAGCCTGCTGATAGTGATATTGTAGATTAAGCTCCTGTTAATGCATAGGCACATCCAGACTATGTACCAATATACCTGTACTACAAAGGCATTGGCTGCTAACATTTATCAAGAAGCATGAAGCTAATATCACATCAGACTGGACTGAAAATCAGCAGACTTTGTAAGAATTACTGACCATGAGATCAGCTGGCAAAAACCATTTCAAATGATCTCTAAACATATTGAATAGAATTTTTTAGGTTTGGTAAATCCTCTATTTTCTGTCAAAGTGACTTTATCAAATAGTCAAAGAACTAGATACAAAATGTTTCTCAAAAAAATACTCTGAGTTGAGGTTCCTGTATAAAGAAAATATTATTGGTTAACTGACAATATTATAAATTACTTAGTTTGCTTTATTCTTTGAACAACATCTACAAATAATTGGCACAAACATTTAACAAGCTAAAACAACCCATACAGGAAAAACAAGAACTTTATTGTTAAACTGAAGGATGCTATGCATTAAAATGCACCTTCTGAAGAGTTTCATCTAAGATGCCAAGGAGCTTGGCTACACTTTTCTTATTAACTTGAAATTGAAAAACTCATAAATATTAAAATTCAATGCTGCACTGTGAAAAGATGGTTGCCATTGGAACAAATTTTTTTGATATATTGCCAAATGCATTAATTTGAATTAATTTCTTTAAAAGTCATAAGGTTTCAGCACTCAACTTGAGCTTGTTGAAGACTTACACTTCACTCAAGAACACATGGGACAGAGGCCTTTTTTTTTTAAATTTCAATTGTTCAACTTATTCAATCATGAAAGCTCACAAAGCTCATAAACTCTGAACATCAGTTTGGAATGTTTTAAAATTCAGTAAGTGGCATGATTGACACCAACCACTATTTGCAGACCTTTTGCCCAAAGTTTTAATTTGACTGTTAATATTTGAAACATGCTGTATTTCACAGAATGCTAAATAAAGCATGAAAACATGAGTCACCCCATGACATATTTCAGCACCATACATACAGCAATAGATTGGCTCAAACTGTTCTGTATTTTGACCTCCTTATCATTGGTAACATGTGATGACTTACACTTCTGAAACATAATCCAAGCCCTTGTCTTGAAGGCTTTGTTAGAGCTCATACCCAAAGCATTCTGGTCAGGCATTCTAACAGTTGAATCTCTTGAGTTTGGACTTAAGCCCACTTTTATCAGACTGACACAAAAGCTTTGAATTCTATGTGGACTTGATCTTTTGCATATGAGGATTCTGTTGAACTAGTCAATCTCAAAATACCTAACTCTGCTTGTGTTTCAGTTGAAAGTTAACAAGTTAAAAGTGTTGGATAATCATCATTTATAGGGGTTTTTTTTGATAAATTACATTTGTTGAAAGTAAATATTTCTCTTTCAACAACAGTTAATAACCATTCTGATACTTACTATGGTATATAAAACTACATACTGACACTGTTTACTGGAACTGTTACTGATGGGACAGGAATTTGGTTCAACTCAACACAGCTGATCTGGTCTTGGATACACTGGCCTAAAACTCAGTCTTGAGTTTGGTAGATTCATTTGCAACATTGGATTGTCCAACCAAGTTAACATAATAACGTAAATTGCTCCAAATAATGCACACACTTGTCTCCTTAGCTGTGGCCTTAGAAGTACTCATAAGCTACTGTGCCATGTCCCTTACTATTGCATATGACATTCACAGATCTAAATTTTTCAACACTCTTTAATTTAGGCACTATGAATGTATTCATAATATTAACACAAGTATGCCAGTAATAGTACATTATTTATACATACACATGCACAGAGGAAATTTGTTGATATGCCAGTAAAACTGCAGTTGACTTTTTTCCACCACTTAGAATAACCAACTCTTATTCATGTAAGTGCAAAGTAATGAAAGAATGGAAAGGACATGGCAGTCTGTCCCATCTCTCTCTTTCCCTTCAGAAAGTTTTGCCTTGCTCTGTCACATCTACACCTGATACTTATTAGAGACCAATGATACAAGAAATCTAGGGGCAGATAAAGTCTTGCAGGAATTCTTGGAAAACAAGCATAAAAATGACTTTTTGCAACAGTACCATGTATAGCAGTAGCTTTCTGCTTATGATATAATTGTGGGGCAAAAAACAAAAAAAAAACATGAAGAATTCACTTCTGAAAG
Organism: Heliopora coerulea; assembly: GCA_030142905.1. Classification (NCBI taxonomy): domain Eukaryota; kingdom Metazoa; phylum Cnidaria; class Anthozoa; order Scleralcyonacea; family Helioporidae; genus Heliopora; species Heliopora coerulea. Next base: position 85,108 of record JASJOG010000347.1, on the reverse strand, counting down.
ACAAAAAGATAGTGTGAGAGTCATGTGGACCAAACTTGTGTACTGTAAGTTTCACCTGCTGATTTACTTTGAGCTGCCTGTCAAAATTGAAAGATTAGGATACACATTGCTTCCATGACAGTTTTGGAAATTAAGTTGCCATCACTTGTCCTACATATTTAGCACAAATAGCTTATTGATTTTATTATTTTTTAAGTCAGACAATTTTTAGAGTCTGCTGACTTATCTCAAACTGGAAAACAATAAGAAAAATATAAGCATTTAAGTATTCATATAAATCAATTTTATAGTTACAGGAGATTATTTTTTAGGTAACCACAAAATATTTTGATAATATACAAAACAATGATAATCTAAAGACTGACGACATTTTTATTTTATGCTTATCAATTGTAGCAATAATCAGGAAAGCTACAAGGATAGTGACCCATAGGAAATATAGTACAGAAAAAAAGTTGCAATATACTGTATTATTATTGAAAGGGAAAATGCCGAAAGTATGTTGAGGGAAGCAATGAATAATGAAGTCACACAGTAGGTGCACTTGTGTTAAACAGTTACTTCAATTAAAATTGTCATTTTCTTTTCTCAATTTCTGTAGATCTTACATGAAACGATTTTTACTGATAGTTCTGAATGCAAGATGTTGCTGTTACCAAATTTTGCTGAAAACCATCCCCAAATGTTGTTATACACTTCTATTTTATTTGCAATGTTTATGAGGTTAAGGATCAAAAGAAATTACTTGTGCCCTGGCTTTTTTTCACATAAATATACCAGACATTCTGTTTCATTTGATAACTTTAAAATGGGCAGCTGTTCTTCAGAATTGGAACTACCTTGGTCACCAACATGAAACCTTTAAATGTCCATGCAAAATTGGCACCACTTTCACAGTTTTTGTCTTTCTTTCTTGTGTCACTTTGGTCTCATTCAGACCTGCTGTTATGTTACCTTTCTTCACTTTTTGCCTTTTGATTGTTGCTATCAAAATTAAATTAATTTTTGTTCTTTATTTCCAATGTTTTACACATGTAAGTAGCACTTATTGTTAATAAGATTTAATAAAGAGGAAAAAACAGATTACCCTTCAACAGAAGTAATCTTTCCTGAGGGAAAAAACATCAAGAGCTCCTGTCAACAGTCCCTGTGAATAAAGTAAAGGCATGTAAAGTCGTAAACTAATAAGGACATCGGACAATTTAAAAGAAATTGAAAGGAAATGAAAAGCAGACCAGAAATTGTAATTATATACGTGCTCTGATTACCTTGTATCAAAAGTGAATATGAAATATTTCTTTTATTGGTGCAATTTACCTGTAGAAATAGTTTGTAAAATAAACCAAGATAACATTGATCATGTAAAATATTTTTGTAGTATAATTTTATTGTACAAGTATGTTGTTACATTTCTAGGTTTTATAATCCTGTAATATTTAATGTAACATTCTTGGGAATTTAATTCTTAGTGATAAAAGCAGTTTTTACTTTAAGCAAATTTTATCCTGTATAGAAAATTATATGTAAATAAATAACAAATTAATAAAACTAATATTGTTTCTATCAAAGTTTTAAATGCAAAGGTGACTTCAATTTCAAAGCACTAATGACAAAGTTTGACTGGAGTATTTTTAGGCTGGACTTGAATCACACATTCACTACCCCAATATCTACCAGTAGTGCATGAAAGCATGTTGCTTTAAAAGCTTTTGGAATGATATGTGAATTAAATCCATATGTCAAACCTGTGAATGCTGGAGAGATGACATAACTAGTGAAGCACAGACCAGTTTCATTCTATCAATTAAATCAATGCTGAGCTCATTAGGGGGGTAAGGTTGCACTTTAAAATTTTATTCAGCAAATTCAGGCATCTGCTTAATGGATTAATTCTCCAACTGCAGAACAATCCACCCAGATGAAATCTGGCTTACCTTTACAATTTTTTTTTGACTGACAACATATTCTCTTTGTTGTCAGGTGGAAATAATTACAAAAGTCAAATATTCAATGAAATATTCTACCCTGTTGAAATTACCTTGGAGTTTAATTACCACTTGGCAGAATCTTTTCTTTGTCTTTTGTTTGTATACTTGGTTCCACATTACAGTGTTTAGGATAGTGTGGAATAAATCAGAATTTTCACAACATGTATGATCAGTATTTTCAATAGTTCTATGGAATTGCACTGTAGCCTTTGTACAGCTGCTGCTCACATGACTCATTTTTATTCATTTCATTTTTGGATCATCATAGAAGCAAAAATAACAGAAAATATATGAACAAAAAATGGTTACTACTGTAATTATTTAGTTATGACTTCTCTAGAAAAGAAATGTTGAAAATATTTTGCTAGTCCCCTCCTTTAAAAACTTGAAACTATGATGTTGTTGGTTCCATTAATGTGGCTGCAATTACTTTGCCTGGCAATCCGTAAAGAAATAGAGAGAAGACTGGACAACCTGAGCACAGGTCCAGCAATTCCCAGAAGGTACTACTGCAATTGGTTACATAGTACAGATCATGTCAAGATATTCCAAATCAGCTGGATATGTGTAGTCTTTTCAATTTAGTTTGTGAAGTTTGTATTCTTGATGATTAACTCCACACTTAATAGTTTAAATTCAGCTATTCTATCTTCTCATCATCTCCACAACCATAAATAAGTGGTAGCCCAGTTCCAACTCTCTTTTGGTATTTAATGTACTCCTCACCAAAAAAGTTCCGAAGTGTTAGTTCTTCCTCCCAGATACGTTCCTTAAAGAATTTCCAAGATGCAGAAACATAGGCAATGAAGCAGATGGGATTACAGAGAACCAGCTGAGTTCCTGAAAGCATGAAACAAACATAACAACCAGATTTTTAGGAAAAGGTAAAGATTAACAGCTATTTTATTTAATGTAACAAAGTAAAAATCTCATTCAATGTTGTGAAAGTTAACCATTGACAATTACAAACTGTGTACTGCTGAAAGACTTATTTAAAATTTTCAAAGGCTTTATTTTGAGAAGTTTTGCTTTAAATAATACAAAATTTTTGCAGTTTACCACTGAGCAAGTCTATCCACCTGACTGGAGTCAGTGCCACAAGTTAATCTTACTTGTGTTTACCTTAAGTTCTGAGTAGCACAAGTGAAATTAAACACTTCAGGAAAACAACAAATTTTTTGAAAGTAAACATGTTTCAGTTTTTTTTTTGTACTGAAGATGGCATAAGTTTGCCAAAACATGTTTACTTTCAAAAAATTTGTCATTTTCTTGAAGTGTTTAATTTTACTTGCATTTAGTTGTCAGCACACTGTACAGTGTATAAGCAAACATTTCTTCATTTTCACTGATGAAGGAACTGCAAAATTGTCGCATAGGGAATTTCTTCCCACCATAGTATTGTATTCCTTACCAGTAGAACTGTGAACATTACTGAAGTTGTAAATAACGATGTCATGACTGACTTCACCAATGGTTCATATTAAGTTTCTTTTGATGGTTATATTTAATATTCATAGCTTTGAATTTTTTAAGTACAAATCACTTACTTTTGTAATAATAACACACATTTCAGACTTTCATTCTGACAAACACTGGATGACTTTATTCAGCAGAATGGTACATCTGCCCATCAATGGGTTAATATTGGAATATTGGGTGATGGAATAATTGACTAATTATGTCATCACTTGGCAATATAAACCACGACAAAAAAACTGAACAACAGGCTGAAGGTCCAGTGAAATTCCTGAATGTCTTCCAATTAATATGATAATTACCAGAGGTAAATAATCATGTTTGGTGGCATTTCAGAAGTAAAAAGTTGGACATGTATCTACTTTTTTCCCTTGGCATTTTGCAGTAACCAGTCCGGTTAAAGTAAAAAGCAGCTATCACAACTTATGACACCTAGATAAAATTCAGTTTTGGGAGGCAGTACAGCTTACAACTTTACATCTAACTAAACTCCCACCATGCCTTTTCAGTATCAAAAGAACTTGGCAAGAAGGGACTGACCATTGTAACAGCTTGTTGCTAAGAATGTCATAAATGGGTGGATCCATGCAGGGACCAAAAGCTATCTTTAACTCCCAAGATGTTAAGAATATGGGATTAATGATAAAAATGGCAGATTTAGGATCTCTTGATCTATTCCCCCTCCTTTCCCCCAAACTTCAATTCTGGATCCTTTCTGATGCTTATTTTCAGAACAGTTATGCTCACTGCCTTACCAATACTCCACCAAAACCATCCAACATATGCAGGGTGTCTGCACCAACCGTATATGCCCCACGTGACCAAAACATGACTCTCGCGTTTCTTAAACTGGACAAGGTGAGTAAAGTTTGATTTAGCAGTCATCATTGCCACTTTACGAAGGGTTTCACCAAAAATTACCATAAATAGTCCAGCCATACTGATCCCAAATTGGGTTTTTAACGCAGGAAAAAAGTAGAATTCAACTAAAAATTCAATCCAACTTCCAACAGCAGCAAGTTTATACTCGAAACTGTGGTTAAGAAGGAAAGAGTCAATTGAGAGCTTGTCTGCGTTGTATAATGCTGTCATTATATACTCCGAAAAGTGGAAAAAGGATAACGTGGCTAGGTACCATCCAACAGGTCTCCAACTGGAATAATATGACTGGAAGCTTAAAAACAATCCTGTTCCACAAACAGATCCCAACAACGCCGATCTTTTAACAACTTCAATGAGCGGCAAACAGGATGTGATGAAAAAAATGAAAAGACATCCAGCTATCCTGTAAAATGCCAAGGCGTCTCCTTTTGCCGCGAAATCGTTGAGAAAATAAAGCACAAAAGTTGTATAAGCAACATACGAACAAACAGCAACCTTAATTTCTCGAACCACCATATTGAATTTTCTTTTAACTAAAGATCGTTTGACTGACAAGTATAAAATCTGAAAACAACAACACGGGGCAAAATAAACCGTTCACCGAAGGTATTTGGGTACATGTGCAGTGAAGTTTACCAACTGTCTAAGTCGCTTAAGGCGCTTATCGTCAGTCCCACACAAATTACTTTTATTGCCATTTCCAATAGTTCGGCTCCCTATCATCCTCTCCCGATGTCTTTACCATGGTAAATCCCTGAAATTCCTCAGCAGTTCATAATGAAATATTTTAGGTATTTCGTTATGAATGTTTCCAGGGGTGGATCGGGGGGAATCCTGGAATGGAGGGGCAGGAAAGAATGCCCTGTTGACGGTCTTGATACACAAAGTATCTTTAGCTAAATTAGATAAATAGCTTTGTTACAATCGAGTGTATTTTAAATGCAAACATTGATATCAAAGATCAGACCTGTTCCTGTGAAGATGGTACAAAATTATTGGAATCTCGATTGCGATTGGCGTCAATCGGGGTCAATATCAATCGTCTTGATACCGATCAGGTAGTGTTAATCCATCCTGTTCCATCACGAGGGAAAATTTCTCAGCAGGAATTTCAAAGTTTCTACAGTGCACTATTTAAACTATAACGACATTTTTGATAACATAAAAATAGCATTTTTGTGCTAGTTGGAGAGATAAGGAGGCGGCCGTAGTCTCTTCTCGGCCCCCACCGAAATACGAAATGAAAAGCTCAAAATAACTTTTCACATATTTCCCATGATGCTCCGTATTCGGAAACCGAAATCAGTAATCCGTCACGAGGATTACATAAATATGGCGTTTATGTTGGCGAAGAAGTTTATATTATGCAGTGTGTACTCGTTGTTAGTTTCATTGGTTGAACCAAAAGTAACTTGTCCACAACATTCGAAATTAGCATCTGTAAACGAACGTGCCCAAAGACTGGCGGAAGATGGGTGAGTTGCACTTCACTGTTTCCGTTATTTAATGCTTGAAAGGCACCCTCGTTTTATGTCATCTTTCTCCATTATGCATCAAGACTATTCTGACTGTTTCTGCTCATTTCTTGGTCTTTAGATGGTTGTAAAAAATAGATTGCGGAAATTCTGAAACCAATTTTTAATTTGGGAAGCTTATTTGCCCTTGTGCTGTAGAACACGTTTTGTGCTGGGCACTCATATTTATCTTAAAACTACGATTTCCGCCTAGCTCCTCGCTTGCTACAGTATTGAACAAAACTAAAGATACAAGTAGAATAATTTTCCTGCATAAGGTTGTTGTGAAACAACAAACAACAGCTAGAAATACGAATAAGCAACCACACTTCGCGCACCTTGCCATCATATTCCATATGAATATGAACGAAGTTGACGGGTATTGTCTGACCCCTGCTTCCTTGTCCTTTGAAAAACCAAAACTGTGCACAGACCCAAGTGAAAAACCACTGAAATATAGAAGGGAATCGTTTGAGATATTTTGGTAGTTTTTCCTCTTAAGTTTATACACATATTTATGGTTTAAAACAGAAAAAACAACGGGAGATTAAACTTGAATTGATCCCAATTTAAATTTAGAAGACAAGGTGCCTTTGATATAATTGGAGGCTTAAAAAAGTTACGTTTTACCTGAAAGTTGTTATAAAGCAATGAAAATTTACAATTATAGCTCACATATTACCAGAAATCTTCTATTCATTTCCCCATTCATAATCTCATACTTTGGCTGTCTACTTGAGAGAACTGGGGAACAACTTGCAATGAACAGCTTCTGAAGGATAAAATTTTTTAAAAATAACTTGACTGCTGTGAATTTGAGCTTTTTGCTTAATATTAGTCATAAAGAAAACCCAGGTAAATGAAAATCAAGAAGAAGTTTAGGCCAAAAAATACCAAGTAATAATGTAATGTGAAGAAAACCTGGAGCTGCAGGCAGGGCTCGAATCCAGGACATCAGACTTTGCTAGCTTGATATTCAATTTACATGTATGAACAAGACAAGACAGAGACAAAGTTGCAAGGTTTGTGGCTACAACTTTGTCTCTGTCTTGTCTTGTTTCGTAACTTGAATATCAAGCTAACAAGATGACGTTTCTTGGATTACGTTTTATTCTTTAATATTATAGCATTTTAGACCTCTAGGTACTATTAATCAAAGTGGTATATCTGTCCTTTAATGAGTTAATACTGGAATGCAGGGTAATAGAACAACTAATTTTGTCATCACATAGCAATATGAACAAGGACAAAACTGAACAGAGGACTGAAGATCTAGTGTAATTTTCTAAATGTCTTCCAATTAATATGATATTTGCCAGAAGTAAATGATCATGTTTGGTGACATTTTAGTAGTAAAGAGTTGCATATTATATCTACTTTTCCCTTTGGCATTTTGTAGTAACCAATCAGATTAAAAGTATGAATACAACTTTTTACACTGAGAGGAAATTTAATTTGTAAGGCATTACAGCTTTCAACTTTCATAAGGCAACTATGCTCTCTCACAACTTTCATATAAAGGTAGCTCTTGACCATCTCCTTGCCTGATCAGTGTACCATACGTGGGTGCATCCTGGTAGGAACCAAATGGTTGTAGCCTCATGCACAAGCTCCTTTGGCAGCAAGGCTCAAAATACCGCATGCACACATACACGAATGCACACGTACACGAATGCACGTAAAATTCGAGATGTGCATGTAATTTTTGTCACTTACATGCACTGTGTGCACGTAGAAATTTTCACACTGTGACTGCATGAGCTGCACTTCATAATCAGCATCATTACCTTAGCTTCAGAGTAATGATTGCACATGGGACATAATAGTAGTTTGTAGCAAATAGCATATCAATATTGTTTAGCTGATAATTCAATCATGAACGATTCTTAATCCACTGTGCAATCTTACACCCATCCTTTTGCCATAATCATCAAGTGAGCCTGCGTTCTGAGGAGTCTCACTCGAAAACTTCAAGTAAACCAAATCATTATTGAAAAGAAGTGAAATTGTGTTTTGAGAATTTTTTTGAACATGTCTGTACTCAAATAATTGGTGGTGCAGGTAGTTAAAAAAATTGGGTGCAATGCTGTGCATGTAAGATTTTCCTATTAATTCAAGCCTTGGGCAGGCAGGGTACCAAGAATATTAATGTCAAAATGCTAAAAATTGGAGATTTTGGGTTTCTTGATTTGTTTCTTCCTTCTTTCTGCTCAGATATTTAGTCTGGATCCTTTCAGACATATTTTCAAGTGAGGTAACAATAAATCAAACTATTAATACATTGCAATATTAAGATCACTATAATCAATGTATTTATATTGAATGAAACTATTAACTACTGCAATAATTTTGTGAACTATTGATAGTTTAGATGGTTTATGCACCTTTTTCTTTGATCAAAAATAAAATAAAATTTGTCTAAATTACTGATTTGTCTCTAGTCTGTATACCAGTCTGAGATTTGTCAAACAACTCTAAATTTAGGTGTCAATTGTGCATTTATTACGTATCTCTTCGTGGAACATTTTCAAATTTTATCAATGGATATTTTATGTCTACACCTTAATTGAAAGCCTTTTGTTGAAATTCATAGAAACTTGAACAAGGACTTTAATGAGGGGCATGTTACTAAAAAAAATGTTCATACACTTTGCCAAAAATAAAAAAACATCCTTGAAAAAATCTGAAAATCCAGCCATATAAGGAATCCAGAAAACACTTAAAAATTCATTTAAAAACAAGCCCAAACCTCTGATGGAACTTTGCCAAAATGAAATACTTCATTTTTTTTTGTGAAAATAAAAAAATCCATTAGAATTTCAAAAATCCTGATAAAATTCCATTAACATGCAGAAAGTTTTGCATGAGACTTGCTAAGCAAGGTGCCATTTTTAGAAATACTGTTGGAAGAAGTTTATCTGGCCACATGGCAATGAACAATTTTTATTCTTCCAGCTAACTGGGCAAGAGTTGGAAAAGTCAGAAATCAACTCTTAACAGTTGGCAATATGGAGTACAGCATGATTTGAAATGTTAAAAGTCAACAAATGCAGGAAAGGAAACTTAATCATGGATTAAAATCAAGTTTGAAGAAGGCTAACCAATGGATGGCTACAGCAAGTGTATATACCACTGCCTCAACTATTATCTTCAGAACAGTTATCCCCAGAGCCTTACCAATGTTCTACCAAAGCCATCCATCATACAACTGTAGATGCCCCATGTCTCTAAAACATTACTCTCATGTTTCTTTAACCGGTAAAGATGAGTAAAGTTTGATTTAACAGTCATCATTGCCACCTTATTTAGGGTTTCACTAAAAGTGACCATAAATAGTCCAGCCAGACTGATCACAATTAGGGTTTTTAGACCAGGGAGAAGGTAGAATCCACATAAAAATTCAATCCAACTTGCAACTGTGCTGTAAGTCTATAATTATTCAAGACTGTGATTAAGAAGGAAAGAGTCAATTGAAAGCTTTTCTGCATTATATAGTACTGTTATTATTATTTAAACCCATTCAGTCAATATAAAATTAAGTACTATTATTACTAGGGTACAGTTTGATTCTGACTATGTTCTGACATCTTGTACTTTTGACAAAGGGCATTTGCTGACTTTGTTTTAAAAATTGTGCACACAGTAAGTATCAGTTTGATTTAACATCTTTAATTTGGCGAATAAATAAGTACCGTATTTCCTGGCGTATAAGTCGCTTTTCTAGGACCCAAAATTGATGTCTAAAAGTCCACCTCGACTTATAGGAAGGGCCATGAAATTGAGCAAAATTAGAGATCAGATATACTAGTCCCAGTCCTCTTGAAGACAAAGAAACGGCTGACTCTTTCAACGACCACATCACCATGGAACAATTTCATGAACTTTTCAATCAGTCTGACAATAGTGATGAAGAGTTTGAGGGATTTTGATGTACAGACCAGGCCTCTCAATGGAACGCGCGCAGGCACGCGCCCCGCTAATGTTACGCGCGCGAATGATCACGCGCGCAAATTTTAATTTCAGCTCGCCTGTCAAACTGTTTTGTTTTGAAAACGCTCCCGTCCATCTGGCTCAAACTCTCAAGTACAGAGAACGTTCAGTACCGTCACGAGCATCCTCTCGGATAGGCGCTTGTTAATGGCCAACAACGCTTTGAATAAAAGCCTTATCGTCGACGGAAACGACCCGCTATGGAACAGAGAAGAGAAAGAGACCATAATAGAGCGTACTGTTGAAATATATATGACATCAAACAGACGGGAAAAGGTCTCTCAACCAAATCAAATTACGTTAGTGAGAAATACCGTTAACGTTGTTGACGAGGTCCACGCAACACTTGACCAAGACGAAAGCAGTTGTGAGGACAGTGAATTTGAACTTTTCCAAGAGGAATTCGAAAGCGACTTGTGCTGAAGTAATATCTCAATGTTTCTGTTCCTTCTTTTGTTATAAACAACATTGATATGACATTGTATTCATGTCGGAATGAAATTGATGTAATTACAAGAAAATTGAAAAATTTTCTATTTTTTTGAGAACTCCCCCCCCCCCCCCAATGTTATTTAATCGCGCACGCAACGTAATCTGCCCGCGCGATAGACCGCGCGCGCCAAATTTCGAACGTGAGAGGCCTGTACAGACATTTTAATATCCAGTGTTTATTCATCTACAAGACTAGTATACTAAAATATTTCACGTAAAGTAAATTGTAAGTAGCTTTAGTAAATACCAGTACTGTATGTGTAGTTTTTCTATATGAAAATAAGCTCTTAATGATTAAAAAAATATGCTTTTAAAAATTTGCCATGTTATCAACATTTCTGCCAACACTATTCTGTGTCTGGTAACTATATAATTTGATGGACTCGACTTATACACGGGGTATTGTAAAAATCATGATATTTCAGTCAAAAAATAAGGGGTCGACTTGTACGTGGGGACAACTTGTATGCCAGGAAATATGGTAGTAACATATTACTGTATTACAAAGTCAAATATGGCTAGACATGAATGCGACAACTTAAGTCCCATGTGAGATGTTAGCCAACGTGTAAGAAAGTATGGTATAAATTATAAGTTACCAAATACTATAAATTTGTGCTAAAAAATTAACCTAAATCTACTAAAATTTATATCTGTTCTAATTTCTGTGGCAAGGGCATGTCCTGCACAGTGAATAAGTGCAGGCTAAATCAGGGTCAAAAATTTTTTTTAAGAAGGTTTTTATAGATTTTATATATGAACAACTTAAAACTAGGCATTCTTAAAAAAGTTTATGTAGAGATCAGCAATTCGTATGTGTCAGGCAATGTTTTAAATGGGTGGGTAATCTTCCATCCCATACAACCTGTTGACCAAACTTTTTTTCCTAGAAGTTTAAAAGTAACATAGATATTTTAGAATAACATCGATAACATAGAAATTTCATGCCAATGTTTATAATATTCAATAACATACATTGAAACTCCTGAACTTATCAGTCTGGTAACAAAACTGTCTATTCACAATACTAGGATGAGTCCTTGACTATAAATCCAAATCATGGATCTTCTTACCACAGAATTTATAGCCACTTTAAAAATTACAGCTAGCAGTTCCATGAACCAGTGAATTCTGTTTGGATTGAAATAGAATGGGACCAAAAATTGGATCCCTCACTTTATGCACTTTCAGTTGTCATTTTTTTTAGCAATTTACCTAATATTATTTTAATAATTGCCTAGTTACATAATAATTCTATAATTATCTTGACAACGTGCTTAGTCATCATGACTGGAATTGTCTAGTGGTACTGCATTACTCCAGTACCATCAATTTAGAATGTTCTACAGGTATTTAAGTAAATAACATAATTTTTTGTTATGGCAACATGATTAACATGTTTGTCTGTAGGGTGGATTATAGTGAGATTAGTGCAGTTTGAATTACCTGCCATCAACCAATACTACCAAACAATCAAACCTGACTATCTTCTGTCCTACTTCTGTGTTGATTGTGTTAAGAGAACTGTTGTAAAGGGACAGAAAAATTTGGTGTCCCTGTTATAAGCCTATTTATCAATAATGATTTCTAACTATCATATTTCATAATGATAATAATGTTTATTTCAAAAACCAAACCTTGCAGCCCATAGGTTGAATTACATTTGGATTTATAAAAACATAAAAATAATTATATAATCTAAAAAGATATTATTTACAATTTGGCTCCCTCAGTAATTATAAATGAATTTTTAAATCTCTTTGTCACAAATGGTATTTGATACTTTCTTATTTTATACAAGTTATAAGACTTGCAATTTAATACTGGCAAAAGTTCATGACGTTTGTGGTCCTTATTTTTTTGATAGTGGTGAACAATTTTTTGCAGAGCTTTTCCCTTCTTTCAAATGGAGATTTATTATGTCATTAGACTTGAAAGCTTTCTTGACATTAGTAACATTGTTTATTTAAGTACAATTGTACTTTTAAAAAATTATAATCAAGACTAAATAAATGTGCAATGACTGGTGTTTAAGATAATTTTTGTCTGTGTGAGATAATGTTTATTGTATAACTTCAGTTATAAATCACAACATTTCATTCTTTTGCAGTTTACTCCAAGATTAATACTTCTTAGAATATTCAATAAATACCTATCTGACTCTTAAAGAAAGATTTTTTCATATTATTTTGATTTGAAAGTTGATGAATCATCCATGTATCTGTTCAAATGTCAGGGTAGCCTGTCAGAACTCCAAAAAAATATGTCATTGTATATGAAGTAAACATTAATTTATGTTAATATTTAATTTCAATCAATAATGTATTTTTGAGTTCTTGTTGGTGGTTCTATTTTAGGATGCTTAAATATATCCAACTTTTACAGTATGTGCACATGTGATTTCATGATGCCCTTGTTGATTGAACTTTCACAAAAGAATCTTTATGTTATTAACTTCTATTCTAAAATTAGGAGTTTATGAGGAAAATACAAAAAAAATCATAACTGTGTCTCGGGTCTTTATATGTGATAAAGACACATGTACCTTTACATGTGAGGAAAAAGTTAATTTTTTTCAGTTTACAAAAGATAAATTTCCTAACTTTCTTTGGGAATTAGTGTATTAGAAGGTTCATTTTGGAAGACATCTAAAAAACTCACAGTTCATGCTTTATCAGATCTAAAACACTTGGCTATTGCATTGTGTTTAAAACCCAAATACAGCATTCCTGCTCAGTTTTTAAATATTACTTGTAGAACCAACATGGTTGTCATGTCATTGTCTTTTGAATCTCAAGGGATTGGTTGCAACCCACCTATAGCCAGCTGTTACAGCAGATTGTGTTTGCAATAATTTTATTGTGACCACATTTTAAAGTTCTGTACAATGAAATCTTACTGGTAAATACCCAGGAAATTGAAAACCTGGAAAGCTTAATTTTTTTTATTTTCAGATTGAAATTGAACCTTGTTTTTAGTGGTCAACTTGATTCATTGCACTCAGATAGAACATTGAGATGGTTAAAACACTGTTTGTTTGTTTGTTTGTTTGTTTATAGTGTGTTAGTTGGATTGACATAGACTTGTTCATAATCAAGGAACTAGAAACTAAAATAATAGAACACTCAGTTTTGCTTTGTGCAGTATTATTTTAATGTCTTCACTTGTTTCTTGTTTGACAAGTTCGGTATGTACATCATGCTACCTGTAAGGCATTCATGCAAGTGCTTGGGGATTCCACTTTAGATGGGGGAAAGGTGAGCAAATCCTTCACCTTCAAGCAGTCTTCAACACCTCTCCCAAAACTGGTCATACTGCTTCTTTAAATGGCTTCCATATTCTTTCTTCATGCAACTCTACTTCCAGAGCTCTTGTCAGAAAAAGCTTACTTATTTGAAAACTTAAGCCTTCACAAATCTTAGATTTATCCCTCTATCTCTATTTTGATTAACATGGTTTTTATTCCATTGTTAAGTTATCTCCTCTATATTGGTAGTGAGTTGTGGTTTTCATTTCTTCATCTTATGTCACTCCTTAGTCTAAATGATAGTAACATAACCTTAGTTAGTCAGCTGTTTATTTGATGTAAACCTACCAATTATCAGACCATGGTGTTGTTGCTTGTGGCAATGAAACATTGTTTGGCTTTGATCATTTATTTTGTAAAGATTACCAATTTGTCACAACTTTATTTTGTGTGATGTGCTGGGTACTAAATACTACTCTTTATACTTTGCTTTTTTTAACTGATAGAACATGAACTGGATAAAAAAGATTCTAGGATCCCAAAGTTAATTTTAAACAAAAACCTTTCCATTCCCTGTGGTGTGTACCTTTAAATCCATTAAAATACAGGTCAACACAAAATACTGAGAAGCCCTCATCCCACATCACATTTTAGAAAATTTATAAGATTGACTTCCTTGAAATTCTCTGTTTGAATTGTTCACCTTTTCTTGACTGACTTTTTTTTTCAGGGAATTTTCAATTCGTGATAGTGAAGGCAAATTTAACTACACTATTACACTGTGTCAGAGATTTGATAAGGACGACGTTGCTGTACGACAAAGTGAAGTAAAAGGCAAAGGTGGTAATCTATGTCATTCCTTATTGCACTTTTAAACTTTTGAACATTAGTATGACAACCTGTACAAAGACACATACACTTGCACATGCATCCAAAAAACAAACAAAAAACCTACATTTTTGGGAACTACTTATACAGCATGCACATGTCCCACAATATTTAAGACTAAAGGGGTTTTTCTTCCCAACAGAACGTCATGTAATTGGAAAATATGAAGGCATGCAAGTTACTGGAGGATGTAAGTACAAACCTATAATCTTCATGACAAATAGGATCTGAACAAAAGGGATCAGTTGGGGCAATTGCTGCCTCTGTCCCTGCAAAATATTTTCTTTTGTTTAAGAAATAGAAACAGTTTTGTCATGTTTATATAGCCTGATGCAAACACACAGAGAAGGTTGGGAGACCTTGAAAGCTGCTGTGTATACCTGAGATTGAAGGTCAAGGGTTTACACAGCTGCTTAAGACTCTGATAAACCTTTGTAAGTGTTTGCATCAGGCTACATTAACACAACAAAACAGTTTATAAATCTTTTTTAAAATAAGCAAAGAACTAAAAAATAATTATGAATAAGGGACTTTATTTTCAATAGCAAATTGTAAGTTCTCCTTATTAGTTTGTAAACAAATCAGAGCTTCCCATTTGTGCTAGAAAACAAATTCAGGCATCAGTAGATCAATCAGAGCTTTCCATTTGCACCAAGAAAACATTCTGTGGTGTCATAAACTATTTTGCATAGCCTGATATGAACATGGTACAGTAACTGATCAATCACTGTGTGAGTAATGGGAAACAATTTTATAAAACAAAATTGTACTTTTTTTTGAGAATTTTAACTTTTTTTTGTAATATTGAGCTTGGGAAATTTTGAGCATTTTCCTGGCTTATAAGGAGGCTCCCCACTGTTTTGCTGAAAATCTTGATAGAGTTGTTTATGTTAGAGAAAATAGGCCTTGACTAATATGTGCCACAGCTAAAATAAGTGAAGGGACATTTTTCCAGCTTTAACCCATTAGAGAGCAGAGGTGTACTTTAGCACTTAAACTCTGGCTAATGCCAGATGATTCTATAAATTACAGGGGTGAACCCTGGTTATTAAAGGATAAAGTCCAAAATACATTATACTGGTCATGAACTACTTCAATGTGGAGCCACTGATACAAGTGTTTACTTTGAGGCTTATCTTTGCCCCAGCTTATGTTTTCTCATGTAAACAGCCCTCCTTAAATGAATCCTGTATTAACTACTGACTTGGTTGACCCATTAAGGGACAAGGGTGCTCTTTAAAATTTTGTTCTGGCTAACACCAGATGATGTCATTTAGCTGAGTGGGATGTCTGCTGTTTAATGGATTAATTTTGGAATTCTGGGTATTGAAACAATTGACTAATGCCATCACTTGGCAACATAAATCAGGACAAATAAAATCAAAC
This sequence comes from Heliopora coerulea, assembly GCA_030142905.1. Classification (NCBI taxonomy): domain Eukaryota; kingdom Metazoa; phylum Cnidaria; class Anthozoa; order Scleralcyonacea; family Helioporidae; genus Heliopora; species Heliopora coerulea. The sequence continues at coordinate 69,245 of JASJOG010000347.1, read as the reverse complement.
TGAGGGCTGAAGGTCTAGTGTAATTTTCAGTACATTAAGATGATATTTACTTGAGGCAAATGATCATGTTCCATTACATTTGAGAAGTAAAAAGTTGTATCTAGACTTTTTCTCCTTGGCATTTAGCAGTAACCAATCAGATTAAAGTATGAAGCAGCTTGCTTGACTTTCAACACCTAGTGGAAATTCAGTCCTGTCAGCCTTGCAGCTTTCAGCTTTCCCAGGGCAATAGAACTTTTCATCTCTCTATACCATCTTGCTTTTTCAATGTGTGTTGAAACAAGCTGGCAAGAAGGACAAAACATTGTAACAGCTTGTGTTGTGATGTTTTTGTTGCATTGGAACTTAGTCCAGTAACTGGTTGACTGCTCATGTGGAGAAAAATTTTTGTTTGCTGTAGTTGCAACTGATAGTTTGAGGTGCACCACGTAAATTACTTGATGCTTGGCTTTTAAATTGTCAAGTCAGACCTTCATCAGAACTAAAATTTTTTTTCACATTGATTAAGGCCCTTGTCAAGAGGTCAGCTCAGCATTAAATAAAATACATGGTGTACTGTGCCTTAAACTGTCAGTTGTTATTAACCTTTATCATCATACAAACTGCCAAAGAATTGACTACTTCCTGTTGACTTACTATCCATGACGTGGTTTGTGAAAGACCAAAAGAAGAGAACTACTGATATTTCTCGACAAGTCACCCTTGCAACAATATAGAATTTATTGCATACTACAACGTGCTGACAGGGGCCGAATGCTTGCCTGTCAATAGGAAATTATTTGCAGCTTCTCAAAGAAAGGCTCTAAATTCTGTTTTTGGTTCGTGTTATACCTTGTACTTATTTAATTTTTTGTTGTTGTTGTTGTTGTTGTTGTTGTTGTTGTCGTCGTCTTAAAACATCCACGGATTGACAGATACCTTGACTATCACGTTAAATCTCTTTCACCTTTATGAGGAAAAAACAAAAACGCAGGATAAAGTGATGTGAGGCGGACTTAGTTGGGAAATTAGAACTAGATAATTGGTTTTTAGGCAGCTCATCTGTCGGTAAAACCGTTGTTGTACATTTACTAGGGCAATATCTTATCTGGTCCTAATTTTACTTACTGTTAAATATCTATAATTATAATTAAGAATTAGATTATGAACTCAAGAGCGAATAATCTAATTGTTTTAGTAGAAACACACTTTGCAAAGAACATTTCAAAACGCTTTTTAATAATTTATTTATTTTCGTCTTTAAAAAACGCGCCGAGGAGATGGCTGTTGGTTACTCGCTATCTATCGACAAATAGATAGCGAGTAGCGTAGCCAATCAGAATGCAGCATTTGCAATAGTACTTGACTAAGTTTCTACTAATACTTCATAGCTAAGGTTTACTGTTGTTAATTTTCATCAAGAGCACAGTTCATTTTCGTGGGTTTGAAGTGCATGATATGTATTAAAATCGACATATTTAGTCTCCTATTCAAATTGCCCATTTCAGACCACATGATGTTTTGGTTTATTTGCCGTATTTACAATTATACATTGATCTCCTACAAGAATATCGTTCAATTTCAAAGATTCAGTTGTCCCGAGTAACGTCATGTGGCCTTGAATGTGGTAATAAACAGGGGAGCTAAATCGGTCTGTCAGTCAACAAATGTTCCTTTGGGCTGATGACCTGAAATTAGATGTTTTCCAGATAAAATGCGGTGTTTATTGCCCCCATTAACCATAAATTTAATCTTTTTAGCGGATTGGCTACTGGTAACTTATATTGGTGAGCCCTACCAACACCATTGTAACAATAGTAAGAGGAGAGCTCTTTTTTTTATCGTGTGTGACCAGTCAGCTGACACTAAGGTAAGTCGGAATTTTTCGTTGTTTTTTTTGGCGTATTGGGCTTGTGCTTGCCCAAATATGAAAACTATGTTACGGCTTCTGAAGGATTTTGAGCTGCAAGCAGTTTTCATAAAATAAATAGTAAATTAAGAGACTTCCGTAGAGAGGCTGTTCGAATGTCCGACAATAGCCACCAAATAGACAGATTGAGAGTCAAAGAAGAAGTATAAGAAATATAAAAAAAGTGTTGAGTAATGTAGAGTTTATCATAGCGTGATTTGACTTTGTATCAGGTTAAGAAAGTTTTACAATGAAGAATTATCTGCAAAGGCTCAGAAATTCCCACATAAATTTTGATTCTGATCAAACCCAGTTATTTCGGAAGGCATTCTTGAAGTGAAGATCCAAATCCTAGGCAAAAAGTACGATGGAATTCCAAAGTTAATGGCACCCCCAGAGTAAAAAGAGTTTTGCGATCCTTCCAAAATTTCCCGATAGTGTTCACAAACGCCCCGAAAGTAGCGTGCCGTCAAAATTTGTCGGACCCTTTGAACACAGCGGAACCATTCCAATAATTTGAATGGCGTGACTAATTCAGTCAGAACTGGATAACATTTGTTCATGGACAACTGATAACGATATGAAATTGAATTATGATAAACATAAGGAAATTGTTGATTCCTTATCTCATCTACTGTTTTTGAAAATTGACGTTAAGCCAGTGGAGTATGTTCAATCCTATAAATGTATGTAATAAAAATATAATTTTCCGACACTCGAAAATTTCCTGTGATGTCGGCTGGGCTATCACGTCTTCTAGTCTGATAATGTACCATGTCGGACCGTTCTACTGAGGCAAGATTGTGGCTGCAATTTTCAGGATTCAATTGTTAACTGTTTCATTTCTGTTTTATTCTGATTGGTTAGTTTAACTCACTGTTTCAGGGGTAAAAACTGCTTGAATTCAGAAAAGAAGTCCACGAAAATGGACCTCAACATTAACACAAAAGTTCCCCAGGATTGTTGCAGAAATCTTTTGCTGGGAAACCAAACACTTGTCTCCGTATTGGTAACAACTCTGACTATCCACGATCGACGAAGTGCAGAAATATATGATTCTTCGCAAATGATTACAGGAGTATCTCTGAAAAATAGTATCAGACAAGCATCAAACTAATTTTACGTAACCGTCCAGTAAGATTCCGAAATGCTAAAACTTCCTTCGAGTTTAAATTACATTTCATGTTATCGAGCTAAACTGCCGAATATTCGTTGACATAATCATATGATAGTCTAAAGGATGGCCTAACCAATGAGCAACTTGGGCACAAAGATGAGCGAATAAGGGTTACATTTATGAAGTAGTTCGGTGAAGGGAATTTCTGCTGAGATGTGCAGGTGTACAAGAATGTTATTTAACGTGTGTTGAAGGTTGAAAGAAATGCTCCCTCATATTAAAAACGTAATTGCGAAAAATTCTGGAGTGGTCATATTGATACGACGAACTTACATGTGATGCTGATCGTCTGGTAAATGACATGCACAATAAAACCACATGAACTGGACTGCTTAACTCTGGCAGACTTTCTTATTATTTCTCTGACATTTTAGAAAGAGCGAACACCGAGGATAATTGAAGAACATACCTCCAAAGTAAAAGTGGAGGACTTCTGTTATTACCTGTTTGAAATGAGTCACAGTGGAGTTTGTCCTACACCTCCTAAAACCAAAATTAGTCCAGGCTCAGTTTTTATTATCATGTAAGTACAACATAATTTTATTGCCTGATTGGTGCATGTTGCCTTCCCACTGGCCTGACAAATGGCGTGCATGCAAGCTGGCACATAAATAAATGCACGCGTACAAACATACTTACGTAGATACGTACATGTGTCTGTGTTTATGTATGTTTTACACATCCACACGTACACACCTATCCACTGTGCATGTGTTCATCCGTCCGTCGATCCATCCCTCTATCCGTATGTATATAAATACATCCATAGAAGCTCCTCTGTGCGTTGCCAAAGTACTGGTCAAAATTCAAGCCGTCACGTTTTATACAACCAAAATCCGGTATAACGACAAAGGTTGACAGTGGTTTACAATGATAAACTATTTGTTCTTGATTTGCAGCGTCGTGATAGTTGGTGTACTTTATTTGATTCTGGGAATGCTCTATCAGAGGTTTATTGTCGGAGCTAAAGGTTTAGAACAAATTCCTAACTACCTCATGTGGAGAGAGTTTGGAACCCTACAAGCTGTAAGTACATGCTTAAATATCACACGATTTACACGGAGATTACAAATAAAGCTGGAGGGGACAGATGTGTTTACACACACAGACAAGATTAGGGGCTGTGGCATCAAAACTTGTTGACATGAGCAAAGCTAGTTAGCTGCCTGGCCGTTCAAGAAGTTTTCTGTACAGATCTGGGCGTTTTGGTGAGAAAATTTCTGAGTTCATTATAAGACAAACAAACCAGATTCAGGAACGTTTTACAAGATTCTACCCGGTCAAGAATAAGTGCCGGGTATAGTCAAAGAGTAGAGAACAACCCTCTGGCCCTTTCTACGCTGCTGTTGGTTGTTTTAAAAGAAGAATGTCTTATTCAAACTATTGTTTGTTTTTAAGACAAATAATGAGTTAATATTGCCAGTTGGTCCAGAGTCTTCCTGTAAGCTTGAAAAACGTAACTGGAACTGGGCGTTGGTATATTTGTGCTGGTGGTTAAATGTTAGCGATGGTCGTATCTGACCAGTGCCAAACCAACTTAGAGAGAACTCTGGTTTTACTAAGGATGAACAACAACACGTTTCTTTCTCTGACGAATGACCTTAGTTCGGAGCGTTGCAATTCTTTGAGATCAGTCATGGCAGTTACCAACCTTTGAACTGTCTACACAGTATTCTATGTTCATATCAATAACAACAAACTGCTTAGATGATCGATGAATGTTCGTCTAGCCCTAACCGCAGAAAAATGATTTCTGAGCTCCAGACGGGGATCGAACCCGCAACCTTTTTATGACCTTGGGAGACGGCTCGAAGCTATCACATGTACAGCACATATTGACAAACTGCTTGTGGCGTAGTTAAATTTTTTTCTCGACGATTTTAAGCAGAAAACTAGACCAATAGCGACACCAAAAAAAGGGGGGAAAATGCGGAGCCAAAACAAAATCTATACCTTGCTAATCTGGTTTATTTGGTCTCTACGGGAAAGTATTACCCCTTTGTCGCATTCTCCTCGCTCCTTTCGTCACTTGGCCTCTGTGAGAACCTTAGGCAATTACTTTGCCCTACTGACCTAGAAAAACTGGACTAAACTGTATATCAATGTTTGCCTCAATTTCTTTTGTTTTTCCAGGTTCCATTAACAACTAATTTACCTAATTCAAATTCATTTGTACTAATACTTCCTCCAGTGACGTCAAACCGGGTCGTATTAGGACTAATACGACCCGGTTTGACGTCACCGGAGGTAGTATTAGTTGAATGTCGGCAGACATGATGTTACAAAATATTACCATGAAATTTCGGTGTAGTCGCAATTCAACCCCCCGTTCGATTCGGGTCACTAAGTGAAAATTCCAGAGGGCCGAATAATCGACGGGAGCTTTACTGATACACATTTCGTGGTATTACTTATAATAAACATTGTTTTATGGTTTCGTTATTATATATGTTACCTGGTTTTGTTTAGGATGGTTGTAATTACATGTGTCGTTGTAAAGCCGCAAGAGAACCTGCTAGATACAAGGTACTAAGATTGAGGTTCAGCTGTACAAACAATTTTCTAAATTTTTAAGTGATGGAATTTCTTATTACGTGTAGTTACTCACGTTAAGTAGTATGGCGACGGTGTAGGGTTACAAACTTGAATTTTAGACCCTGTTAACATGGAGGAAGGGTAGCCCTCCTGATAAGGTGACCCTTCTCTAAGAGGGCCAAAATATAGCTTCTGTTTACATGATTTAGGGTGACCATTATAGCAGGGGGACAACTTCACCAGCAGGATCACACTATTTCTCCGTGGTCTGTAAGGTTTCGTCCTTGTCACGAATGTGACATTTTCGTTGTTTGTTTCTAAATTCGTTCATTGTGCAGGATGGTTTGATGCTGAGGTAGTTAAAACTTCATCATTACACCATTGTTCACCCGATATCCGATAAAGGACAACCGAGGAATGGCCTATTTACGTGGTGTCGATACAAGGAACTATTTACCATTTGTGTGTCAGCGTAAACTTTACAGTGCGATATTATAGGGCTAATCTCAACCGCAAAACTCCTTTCGAATAACAAGGTACTACGAACTTTAATGAAAAATTTCTCAAAACTGAAAACGGCAAAATCTTTGGCATTACAGTCCTGAGGGGGACAGGCGAAATGACGTACAAATGAAACCTCGCAATTTTTCCTGGTTGGCTTGAATTGTTTAGCATTTTCTTGGGCCAAATCTGATCCTCGCGCAGGTTGGAGAAGATAGGGGACGACTGATTTTGGAGGATTTACGCTCGAGATGTTTAAAACCACTAAGAGGTTACGAGTTCTTACAACTACGTCACTTCCTCTTTCTCTCAGGGTCGTTATGTCTAGTATTTAATGTTTTTACGGGGAAAAGAAGAGAGAAATACGTTTTCTGTTTTGAGGTGTCTTGTGCTTGGGTCAGGAGATGCCGACTTTCCGAAGAGTACTGGCGTAGAGACTATTTCTTTAAAATATTGTATTTTTGTTGGATTATCTTTAGCCAGTCGATGATGCTATTGCCGACGATGATGAGGAGTCTGGAGATAAGGATGATAATCTACTGCCAATGTAATTTACCCAACATGAATTACCTTGTTGCTTAAAAACAAGGACAATTTAATCACCTTTCTAGAGCCCAGGTAGTAAACCGCAAATTGTCTGCTTTACAATTACCAACCTTGTAATTAGAGAGAATAATCTGTAATTACATATTTACTGTGAAACAGTGAGCTAAATGAGGACTGAACTAATCCCACCTTGGCAACTGTTTCCCAAGGAGTAATTAATAAAATTTTCGTATTAAAGTTGATATTTTTCTTTTATATAGTTCTTTAGGAATTTTTTTGGCGTTAACCTAAGTAATTGGCATCTTTTCGAGTAGTTTTAACTTCCTTTTTTGCAGTAGCGTAGCCAGCATGTCGTTGTCACGTGAGCACAGCAAGGACAAACGTTTCAAATTGTTTAATGGTTATAACGTTGAATGTGCAATATGCAGCATCTCCCCTATAATTTTGCTTGTTCCTGGTACTCGTGGCGGGACGTTTCTTCATTGGTTGCACTAGTGGACGATCTGGTTGTCGTGTCGATCAGTGTAACTCAGTTTAAGGCAAAAAAAATCCGATAACACATTAATGTATGTACTGTTTTAAAATCGTTGTTGGTTATTTTGACTACAGGTAGATGAATGATCTTCAAGCTCGATACTCAGAAAATGATTTCTGAGCCCCAGACGGGGATCGAACCCGCAACCTTCTGATGACCGGTTAGACGCTCTAACCATTGAGCTACCGAGACTCAGAAGGTGAGCTAAGGTGCAAATTCGATATATATGTGCGACCTAAGCGGAAGCCACTATATATTAATAATGATTGAAGCAGTTTGATGTTTGAGAAACGTTAGAGCTTGGATATATTAAGGTAGATGAATGATCTTCAAGCTCCAAGATCATTCAAATGTTCTTGATACATCAATGTTCTTGAGCAAATGGGAGAAAAGGTTGATGAGCAAGAAATTCTTTCCTAAAAATACCTAAATTCAAAGTAGAAGGAATCTATTATAGATTCAAGTTTCATGAACTTTTGACTTAGTGAAGTCATAATTAACAACACTGCGGTGTAATATAACATTCTGAAACTTGTTAATAATCCATAAAATGAAACTAAACAAGATCAACACAGTGAAGGAGAGTTTGAAATAAGAGGAAGATTTTGCATAAATGTTCTGGTTCAGTCACTATTGACAGAGGATTCAGTATGAAATTTTGTGTTTCACACAGACCCACTTGGGAGGGCCTGTGTGTTGTAATGTCATACCTAATTTTTTAAATGTCTCAAATCTTGAACTCAGCCTTGTGTTAATATGTACACTGAAGCACTGAAGATGTCTTCCCCTTTGCATACAAGTACTCAGACATTTTTCACTTGCACATGAACACTTAGATATTTTTCCCTTTGCACATAAGTTTTTAGTAAAATGTCTAAGTCCAAACAATGGACCTGAAGGTCCACATAACATGCTCATAAAATGTTCGGTGGATATTAAGGCGATGGAGCCGAACAAATGGATCAGCTGTGGAGATCTGACATTACATGAGATCTGTGTGGAGTCAAAACTTTGTCGATTCGTGGCATTTCGGTGTGACCAGATTATGAGAAATACTTCTTGTGGTTTCAAAGAATTTTGGAAAGGTGTAACAAAGTTTGCTTATTTCTTATCCTGGACAGTAATTTATATTTTATGAGGCTATTTGGAAAAAGCTATAGTTACTCTGTTACTATTCAGTTTTTGCTACCAACACAATTCTTTTCATTTTGAAAGAGATGAAACAACTGAATGCAGAGGTAGTGTGCCAATGTTAATTTCTGGCCTATTCATCGGTGAAACTAAAGCCGTGGTCAAGGGGGTACATTTCCCAGAGTGGAAGACAGTAATATTTCATGCATCTGCCATCTATCTACAGAAACTGTAAGTATCTGTGTTACGAGCCGGTCCCTATTGAATTATGTGGCTGCTTTTGGTTCAATTTGCTCGCAACAAAGAATACAAAACCAGCTATATTTTCAACTATTTATTTTACTTTACTTGAATTACTTAAAGATTAGCGTCTTTATTCTTCCTAATCTTGAAATATGTATTATACTGCTGTGAGACTGAGCACAACTCTGATCACTCTGTACGCTCTTGGATTTTGGTTCTTTTGATTTCTTTGACGACTTTGACTTCTTGGTTTCTTCGGTTCTGTTGATTTGTTTGGTTCTTGATATTGATAATTCCTTTTAATACTTCGGTTCGTAATGATGTTATTCAGGCTAACGCCTTATGAATAATGCATGCACTGCTGAGTTGTGCTCTGTCTTTTATACGTTAGGATTATGACTATTTTCTTTACGTTAAACGGTGCGTGAAAGCTTGTTCCAGCACAGGATGTCCGTTACGTTATCTTGTAGGCTAAGGCGTTGCGTTTTGAGGTTTAACTATTTCCTCACTCATGCACGAAAGCAAATTACTCATGCACGAAATGCACGAAAGCAATATATCCTACATATAATATCTACTATATACATGTAACATCTGAAAACCAGTTTTTACTTAAGTGTAGAGGGAGTAAGTGTTTGCAAACCTATAACAAAAATAGATGCTTATCCTCGGTGTGTTTTAGAAGATATACATGTACCTCACCTCTTGGTGTCAAAATTCTTGTTTTAACTTTTTACGTAAACTTTCCTAGCAGGGCTCAACTAATTGCACATTGTGTAGATAGTAAATCATCAGAGCACCTTGTATGTGATGAGCCCAAAAACTATTTCCAAATGCTAAAAGTCAAAATATAAAACCTTGTTCTGAGAAGTTTCTAATATTAGGGCCAATTCATGGCCTGTGGTGGCTGCCCTGCTGGGTGATTCACTGAAACTATACCTGCTGCTCTTAGTTGTACTTTAATTGTTTATGACCACCAAAGTGCTTTAGTTACAACGATATTACATTAGTACATTTGTTTTACTTTGTGCTGGCATCCACAACATGAATTTTCAGTGAAGAAATGCCAAATGGTGTCAATAAACCAAAAAGTGAAAAAACAACAAACCACTACTTTCACTGTGTGAAAGCAATTGACGTTTACTTTCCATCTTGTCAACCTTCTGCATTTGTTTTGAATTTCTTTTTTTAGTTGCAAAGGTGATTTTTCTTATTTCTAATCCTATTCCAGAAATTTTGTTTTTAGCATTTTCATTAAAAATTCAACAATATAAAGTTTCCTTCATTGAAATATCAGGTCAAGATATGGGCTCCCTGAGAAACTCCTGAGGAAAAAAACTCCAAGTTGGCATTTATGTAGTTTTCAGGCCGTGCCCAATGTGTGAAAACTTCAGTGTCATAACTGATGAGTTTTAGTACTGCTTTGTGTGCGTGATGTACTTAACAAGATGTCTATCAGAGATGGATTAATTGTTTCATCCTTTAAATTGTCAATTAAATTCATTGTTCTGACTTCAATATCAGTTGTGATTGTAAGTCATCACAGTATGCATTCAGCATCCTGACAAAGCCTTCCAGAATTGAAACAAGGATCTGCCAACAAACCTAGTGTCATAAAAAATATATATTTAATATAAATATATATATGTATATGCTTGAAAATAAATATATATATGTATATGCAGAAAATTGCTTGAATGCCTCTGTGCTGTGATAGAATTATGAATGGTGTTATTTGAACTGGGAAAACACCTAGTGAAAACACAAGGCATGGCTTAGTGTTTTGTGGTATTTTTCCAGTTGAAATGGTATCAACCTGAACAAAGAACGTTGCACCTCCAAAGTTTAAAACATGGATATATAAATTGGTCAAAAACTTTATTTTATCGACATTTTGGGGTCCTGCCACAAGTATAAAAGATTTGAAAAACATATCAGCTGTCTGCTCTCTTATTTACATTAGTTAACTGATAAAGGAGCAGGACTTGTCTCTTTGACCAGCAAAATAGTCTGGCATCAGGCAGAGCAAAATGCTATAGTGTGCCCTTGCTCCATAATAAGGATAGTGAGTTGGCTGTTAAGTATCAAGTTTTTTACCATTAGTTGTTTACCTTAGACTGAGGCCTCTTTTCAGAAATTGTTACTGACTGCTAAGGTTGAGAGGCATGCCAAGAAATGGATCTACTTTGTACACACTATGTTGATATTTGAGATAATGGGAATGGAGCAGGTTTTTGTTGGCAACAAAACATTCTCATTGCCAGAGCTAGTGTTAAAGCATTGCAGAATTTTTATACTTATCACCAAAATTTTATTAGCTTTTATAAGGTCATTACACCTTAAAAGTGGTGCAAGAGGACTTCAGTACTGGGGGGCCATTGTGAGGGCTGGAGGAGCCATGGTCCATTCAGCTACTATGTTAAAACAGGCCCTGCTTGATTGGGGCTTAGCTTCTACTTTTCAGTTTAATTATTTATTGATGAGGGAGGTTATTGATTAACTTGAATAGTAACATTTCGATTAAGGTTTAAAAATTCCATAAATCATCCAGTTGCTTAGATTATTCCTTAAAATGCCCCAAAATTTTTCAGTTCAGGTAAATTTTTTGAAATGTGAGAGGAGGCCGTATTATCGTATGACCAGCAGTTTTGATTGTGCTCAGTCGCAGTTTCGTTCGCCAATTGACCAATCAGCGCTCTTATTCTTTGGCAGGAAACAGCACGTGCAAAACTTCGCCACAGAGGGAGTCGAGTTGAAAGAAAAGAAGTTGAAGAAATTTGTACATTGTACGTCAATAGCACATGGAGTAGAAGATGCCGCTATAATGTAAGGTCACACTTTTGGGGAAGGTTTTTCGAGAACAGGCCTCAAACATTTAATTCTTTGTTAATGTAGGTTGAACTTGCATTGTACAAGAAGTTACATAGTTCACACACGTCGGTGTGCTAAAGTGAAAGTTCATCATCGCTGTCGTCTACCACATTGCCTTAGACCAGGTTTGTAAGAGAATTCCTTCGCATTACTAGCTCTTTTGTCTTTATCTCTTTGAGACAACTTCAGTACGGGACAAAACTGTAACGCTTGTCGTTTCAGCACGTAAGAAATAAAGCAAGCGTAACTCTCTTAAAGTTAACTTCGGTCATTCACAGTTTTCTTGTTTTAATTGCTTTTCAGGAATGTTTAAGGACCTAAAGCCAAAGGAAGGTGGAACCTATATCACTCTGGTCACAGCAGCAAAAGTTAAAAGTAACTAGATAAAAAGCAGTCATCATTCTTCTAGTTGGAATCAAACAGGTATGACAGTTTTACTTATAAAAACTTAGTTAGCATCATGTATGGTGTTCGGATAAACTGGTTGAGCATTGCATATCACTAGATGTTTGTATGTTTTGGAATTTTGTCAGGTAACGGTTTATTCTTAAAAGTATCCCAAATTGCCGAAGGTTAATCCAGGGAATTAAATCTCAAGCCGTACTTAGCAGTTTTGATGTATAAACGTGTAGTTCACATGCAGTGAGTTCTCTTTGTTACTGGAATTGCTGCTCTCGGAAAGTTAAGCGAAGATGACCAGCCGTGAAAGGTGAATTTAGTGTACCTGTTTCACTCCTTACATAAACTTCTGTATTTGTTCTAGCCTTCTTCAATACTGCCAGTGTTTGTTTGTTCTGGTATTAAAAAAAAGCTGCCAATTTCAACACACTGGCAATAAATGTAGTTTGATTTGAGAATAATCTGTTCTTCGTTGAAGTTCTTCATGGGAGCGATGGCATACAAGTAGCTGGGATTGTCTGATATGGGTAGCAATTATTAATTTTTACAAATAGGCATGGCCAAATGCAGTCATTGCCATTAAATTGTCACTTTAACTTGTATGTTTTTCAAAGGGAGGTTGTTGAAATGTGATATCTATTCCCTTCTCAAGTTGAAACTTTATGTGCAAAGTATTATAGGATTAATGGTAACAATCGATGTTGGGTGTCCCATTAGGAGTTTCCTTAGATGGACTATTAAATTTCATCATGCTTGTACCTCAAAATTTGAGGTCTTCGCTGCAATAGTCCATAGCGTCTACTATTTCTTCCAAATACCCATCGGCCTCAACCCTTGTGGCAGAGTAAGTTAGTTGCAGTCATTGCTTACCTGCAAAAGAATAAACTTAGCAACAGGTTTATATATAACTAAGGAATGCTTCAGTCTGCAATTGGTATTTTTTTCTTTCTTTGGAGACTTGATCATGTATTTGAAGTAGAGATTGTTAAAATCCCATGATATAAACCAATAATTAAAATACATTTGCATGAAATTCTATCAAGACTGGCAAGAACTATTTAAAAAAAAGGCACCTAAATATTGCAAAATAGAAAAGAAATCTGGTGAATGATATGCTGAAGCAAAGCTGTTTATATTAATATATATTAGTTGTTGAATGTATTTTTGAGTATTTATTCCATGAATGCCTATAAAAAGAAATTAATTTATTAGTGGGCAAGAATGAAGTTTAAGCTGTTCACTCTGGCTAATCCCAGACTATATTTGGTGCAGGGATGAGCCCTGTGAGTTTCACCTTTCTTCTTTTATAAAGTGTACAATAAGTCCTTGGCTATTTTGTCAGTTGATTTTGATATATTGGTTGTTGGTAAAAACTTGGGTCCCAAATTTTTATCAGGGATCAGAACCAAGAACACAAGGACTCATTAATGATGCCCTAATTTTAGGGACATTTTTGGAGGGTTTTCCAGCACTTCACTTACATATGAGTCATTGTTCCCATAGCTTGGGTCACAGTAGATCATTGATGCAAACAGGCAGTGTACTGCTACTAAGGTGCAACTAAGTGGGGGGGGGGGGTTGGTGGGCTTCAACCCCCTACCCTTTCTGTGTGTCCTATTATAGACAGCTTTCTGCCCTCGTTTCCTAAAGCCACATACATAGATCTACTTTACTAGAAATGATCAAAATTGCCCTGATGGTGCCTTGATACTACCATCTGTTTTACAAAATTCCTGGTTGGACTCCTGTAATATGATTTAGTCTGTAGGTTGTTGAACAAAATTATCAATCACTGGAAAACTGAAAGCAAAGCTTAGCAGCCCTCTAGCAGTTAGCATGACCAAAATAAAAACTGTAATGAGGTTTTGTCAAGGGTGATAACTTATTTTTCAGACAAACTGCACTGTTGTATAAACTGCAGTGCCCGTTTTTTGATCAGTTTTACAAAAAATCAACATATAAACTGCACCAATAAATAAACCACAGTAAGATAAAATGCACTCAGACTGTTAAATAAACCACAGTTAGATAAAATGCACTGTTAAATAAACCACATGAACAGTTGAACTGGTCATTTTTTTCTGCACTTTCCAGTTTGGCTTGTAAAAGAATCCAAGTATTTGAACTTTTGATAAAATATTTGAAGCTTTAATATGCATACTCATGGCAAATCTTCAACATTCATGTTGAATAAGTTTTTTTATGTTGGATCATGTTCAATTACGGTAATAAGCTCTTGTCAGATTCTGACAGGTGATGAAATATTTCAGATTCATAACAAAAGCTTGACTTTCACAATGCTTCTCAACATGAAATCTATTTGAAATAGGCAAACAAGTATCTTTGAGATATTGCCATGACTGCACACCAGTATCCACTGTATGTAATACAATGCATCATGCAAGAGTGTGGGCAGTCCAAAAATTGAGTGATCCTAAAAATGACAATGCAACTTGTTATGTTAAGTTGTCCTGTGTTTAGATTGTCATAGGTATTGGTAAATTAAATTGTAAATTGCAAGTTTTTCTTAGAATATAGGAGAAAAACCTTGCATGTATAAAAATGTTTCATTTATTTGAACATTAACAGTACTGGTGTATAAACCATGTAGCATTAGATTTTGGGAAAAAGTTGCAGTTTGTAGTCCAAAAATACAATTGTTATTCTAAAGTTTTGTTGGGGAGAATGCTGCAACAAACTTCAAAATTTAGTTTTTGCCAAAGTTAATCACTTCTACCTTAGTGACTAATTTTTAGAAGACAGATTTTCTGAAATCTTATTTCCTTGCTAAAATTTTATTTGTGAGTTTCACTTGTATTCTGTACATTTAAAGTTGCATTGCTTTGTGACTGACAACTTGACCCTCTGGATTTTTTAGTTCTGTTTACTGTCTGCAAAATCTACAGACATTAGAACAATCATTTGTCATCTATAGCCAAGGTATTCCTTGTTCGAAGTGTTGTGAATAAATGACAATACCTGTTAGCATGCTTGTGAACAGCCAGAGTAAGAGTTTGATTTAACACTGGTCAACAGTACTCAACAGCAAAACACTTATTGCCATTAGTTGCCAATGTTCTGGTACATCTTTCTTTTTCAACAGAAAATGACTCCTTTGGCACTTAATTTTTTTTTTGTTTGATGTTTGAGGAAACATGAGAGCTTGGATATATTAAGGTAGATGAATGATCTTCAAGCTTGATACTCAGAAAATGATTTCTGAGCCCCAGATGGGGATTGAACCCACAACCTTCTAACCAGTCATCAGAAGGTTGCAGGTTTGATCCCTGTCTGGGGCTCAGAAATCCTTTTCTGAGTATCAAGCTTGAAGATCATTCATCTACCTTAATTTTTTTTTTGTTCTACTGTTTAAAGGATCAGATGATCTTAAGTTCATTTTGTGCCTGCTCCTTTTGGTGGAATTCTTTTATTTATTGTGAACTGTTGAGTTATATATTTTCAGTTTTAAGGTTTTAGATTTGTACAAAATTATCTCTTGCTATAATTCATCAAACTGTACTGCAGTGCATTTGAATTTTGGAAATTTTCCTGCCATCTTAGCCTTTTCTTGTTAATGAAAAGCAAAAGGTGTTAAGCCCTACTCTATCAGGTCAATTATTAAATTGTGGTCATTTTATTTTTTCAAACTTTATTGCATACAACAATTATACAAAACTAATGATTTATTAATCAGTGCTGGGTTACATCAACAGTAAAAATTACAAGTTGTATCGACAGCCAGTAATTTATCCGTTGCAAGCTGAACCCAAAATATTGTTTGATGCATGGCATGTGCTATCAACATTTTAATTGTTTTCATCTTTCAATGTAATTGCAGTTCAATGGTTATTCACTGTTGCAGGTTTCAATGGTTAATACTGCATGGTTTGCTGTATCAGTCCAGTATGAGATACATCTTATCCAAGGAAAGTCAACTGTGAGCAACAGAAAAGAAATAGAAAATAACTGCAAGACGTTTGGAAAATGGAACTGAAAGTGGAATAGCACTGTTCAAAACAGTTGTGAAATTTCAGGTACCATGTTTAAATTGTTACAAAATCAGGTTGTTTGGTGGGGCTGAGATGTACTTGCAAAATTTTGATATTCTCTGAAGCAACTGCTCCATCCTGTTACAAAGTCTTTGAGTACAGTGTCACAAGCAATACTCTACAGCAAACTTGTACAATTATACACACCAAACACAAGCCATTTCCTGTGTATACACAGCTTTTCTATTTTGATTTTATATCTTGAATGTGTATCACATTGTTCACTACAATGAAAGTTAACCAAAGAAATTGCAAGGTGATTGGCATCATTTATAGTTGAAGCTGTTTTTGGAAGTTGGTGTACAATTTTACTGTAATGTTTTGCAGGAATGGTGTTTCAATTACCTACTAAATCTTGCAGACTTTGTTTCTGTTTGTCAAAAAAAAAAATGGGTTCACTAATGATCCATCCTGTAGGGTCAAGTATCTTTTATTTATACTCGATAATTCTATCATCCAGCTAAGCTATTCTCCCTCGAGGCCCAGTAAGGGCCACTACTCATGGATCCAGTTTTGCTACTGGAGCAAACTGGAGTACTTGAAGAAAAACTGCTGTACTTGTTTGGGTAAAAATGGACAACGCTCTTATGGGAGCACAGGCTGAAATCAGGCCTGCCTTATAGTGTTAGTATATTTCTTGGACATGACTTTAATCACTTGGTTCTGAGCCAGTTTATGAGCAGTTAGGGCTCTGTTGTTAAATGGTGGTTAGCTTAGTCCTGAATTAGTAATTGTGAACATTTTATGGACATATGTCGACATGCAGACTTACAGAAAGCTGGATTTAGAGGTGTCATCCTATAGCACATAGGTGGTGGAATAGGTGGGGCTAGGACTATTGCTCCTGAATATCTCATACAAGGAGGCTAAGCTGCCCCAAAGGAAAGAAATGCTGCTTCACATCTCTGCTATTGGATTTTGTGAAATTCTGATGGGTTCTAAGGAGTATGCACCGTTACTGTTCTACTTTTTCGTAACAAGTAGTCCCCTCAAAGATAAGTGATTTTTACTATCCAGCTGGATACCATAATATATGATTCATCATTACATTAATGAATCACTCATTTTCAGTTTTGCCAAGATTCTTGTTCTCGTGCATAACTGTTAGAGCTACACTGTGGAGACTGTTATTGGTTATTACACAGAAATATATGAATTGCTATTAGACTGTGTCGGAAACGTCACTTATTCGAAACAGCGTTTGTGCTAAATCTGGTATCACATTGGCTTGGTGTGATCTCTGACAAGGTCGACAGTTAATCTTAAAATAAATACAATTAGCAAGCGAAAGACGCAAACAGCCATTAAACAAAGTAATGAGGGAAATACGGTTTTTTAAAGCTTCATATTCTCATTTCTGGGTCCAAACAAATAGGTGGAGAAAGAGTTAACGCTGTACGTTTTTCATAATTGGCGACGAACGTATTCACACAATCCTGCATATTGCAACTTTCCATTGATAGTTAATACCTTTTGTTTATTGTGGTTTAATGCATGAAGCAGAAATTAGCTACCAAACAGCCACTTTTGTGCCTTTTTGTGTCATCAATCAGTGCATTTTTGTAGAAAACTGAATTAAATATCTGGCAATCCGGCCGGATACCATATTGTAAAGTTTTTCACTATCTGGCCGGATACTAAACCCGGTGCACCCTAATATACGGAACTAATAATCAGGTGTAATGGACTTCTAATACTCATTAATAATTCATAAAGAAAACAAACGAAAGTGATGCATAATCAAGTTCTGTAGATAATTATAGTAGAGAAGTTCAACACATTAACACAGCCTTCGTAATTCGCCTCGGTACTAGACAAGTGCCGAGGTAAGTTACGATTTGTCTGGTTTACCTCGGAAAAAAAATGCTGAGGCAAGTACATGTACTTGTTTCTGTGTCTACTTAAATATTCTACTTGCAAATACTGTTCGAAAATTACTGTTTGGCCATCATCAGAATAGGCGCAATTTTGTTCAATCGTGCGTGCGTGAGTATCAGTTGTGACCACAGTTTTCAACCGAAGGGTTTGCCGAACTGTGCCGAAGCGATTACCGAAGTAACGTACAGAAAATTTGTTACGTTCCTCGGCAGAAAAAATTGCCGAGGCAAAAATAGTTGAATTACGTAGGCTGTTTCCAACCACTGATGTTTTACAGATCAATTCTGTGTCACATTTACAAGCACTATTGCTGCATTTTGCATCGGAGTTTTCATGATAAAATTGCTTTTTTTTTTTTTTTTCCTTTTCAATCGTTAAACTTTTTGCCATCTTGGAAAGATGACTATGCAAGTTTAACAAGTAAGTCACCAAAGTCGTGTCTGTTCTACATCGTGACATAAAGACCTTTAGGATGGACTCGCGTCTGTATTTGCTGATACGGGACGGCCACTTACAGCTCAATTTGTTGGAGAGACTGCTGCAACAGAAGCATTCAAAATCTTCTTGCCTGTCGCTAAGATGCAACAAATGCATGTCACAATGATAGAATTCGGAAAAATGGCTATAAATTGCTATTGATTTTATCTAACATCGCTTGACATCATTGAATTTAAAAGTAAAATTAAATCCACTGGCGGGAAAAGTTGTACATTAGAATTTTATTGTGGCGAACGTCGGACGATCTTATTAAGCGAAATGCGACCACTGGACCTTAAAGAGTTAATAATCGAGGAGTACAAATTATCATTGAAACAATCATTGAGACGTAGTAAATATCACTTATACTATTTAATTTTCCGAAACTCCTCTTATTTTATTTTTTTAGGTTTTCAATAATTCTTGGTAAACTGGATATTTCAATCAAGTCAACTGCAATATAGCGAGAAATTAAATTATTGATGCAGGTGGACTTAACATTGTGTACAAATTCAGCCTGTTGATGAAGTATTTTAGGTTGTATGTTGGGCAAATGTTTTCCCCCTGTAAAGAGAAAACTGAACATTGTTTGGATAACCAGTATGTAACCTCATTGCACTAAGTTAAAATATCATTTAGGCTGAACCTACAGCGCAGTGTCTGGTAATTCTAAAATACCATGCATGAACAATACTGTTGAACAATACTAACTTGATATAACTCTAGATTAGAAAGAGCACTGAGCTTTACACGTGTTCGGCTATATTCAATTA
This sequence comes from Heliopora coerulea, assembly GCA_030142905.1. Lineage (NCBI taxonomy): Eukaryota > Metazoa > Cnidaria > Anthozoa > Scleralcyonacea > Helioporidae > Heliopora > Heliopora coerulea. The sequence continues at coordinate 50,242 of JASJOG010000347.1, read as the reverse complement.
GGATGGTTACCTTCATGTTGTGATTTCTGAAGTCGTAAGTCTGTCAAGCCATAGCAAAAGTTGCAGATTTGATTGTTTGTCAGATGGCTACGTAGTACTGTAAAACTTCACGTGATTTTTACTGGAGGAGTTTGTATCAGCTTGCAACAGACTTATTTGAAAATGTTTTTGGTATAACCTGTGACGATAAACGAAGAATAGAGATAACAGCTCAGCTCAGAATTGTAAAGTGAAAAGTCATAAACAGAACTTATGTGTCAATGTTTTAAACTTCCTGATCAAATGATAAAGAATATTGTGTGACGTATTTATCGGAAAGATGTAGGCTTAGCCTATATATTTCCGTGTATATGAAGCCTATTATATTTTTCAATTTGCAAAACCTTCTCAGAATTTCAAATATTTTAAAATAAGTTTACTGACCTTTCGTTGCAACGTGTAACATCTTCAGATTATAGTACTATAAAGTTGTCAATGTGTGTGTGTGTCTCTCTCTATGTATGTCTATTTACGTACAAGAATTATTAATTAGTGCCCAACCAATCAGAACAGTGTTAGAAGAGAGTTAGAGAGTGGGATGGAGGGAAATGTTTTCATTGAGGGACGGTTTAAGTTTGGAAATGAGCAAACTCTCTCGGATGAGGAGTTCAAGGTTTGAAGAAGTTGGACGAGAAGATAGGGTTTGAAGGATTTGATTAAGGTTGAAGGGTTTGACGAGAGTGCGCTTGGATGCTAGAGAGTGAATTTTCCTCATCCGAGGGAGTTAATTCATTTGTAAACTTAATCCAACTCAACCCCACTCTCTCTTTCTTCTAACCTTGCTCTGATGGGTTGGGTGCTAATTTATTACTCTCGCATGTGAATACTTACATTTAGACATTGACAACTTTTTGATTCTGTACTCTGAAGATGTTGCACGTTTCAACGACAAGTTAGTTAACTTATTTTAAAATACTTCGAGTTGTTTTTACGGCCTTTTCACTTCACAGTTTTGAGTGGGGCCCTTATTTATCTTCATTCTTTTCGTTTTCTGCCCAGAAATTCTGCCACAACAAAATAACCTGTGACGATACTGGTACTGCAAAGATGGTACAGTGTTTTCAGAGATCCTGAGAGAACATTTGCCCCGCATATACAAGTAGTGAAATCATAAAATTGCAGTTAAATTTTGTTTGTCTGGTGCTTTCAGTTCGTTTACTGAATTTTTGAAAACTGTTTGAAATGCTTAACCAGCATGTCTTCCAATGTGCGATTGATAAAGATGAGTGATGCACTTCGAACGAATATTTCAGTAGACAAACTGCGTGCAATAATCACATCAATCTTCGACATCACACAACACTTGTGAACACGTAGATTTCATTACTGTCTTGCCAAAACATAGATGCATTGGTGTGTTTGGTTTCAGGGCCTAAAAGATAAATGGTCATTTGATGCAACAAGAAAAATTTGAATAAGTTCAATTCCTGGCAACAATATCTATTTTTCTTACAAAAAGATTGTGAAATTTTTCAGGAAATTTGAGTAAAGTATAGTTGCTTTGACGATTTGATAACATCCCTATTAGCAAGCAAGATTGGTCAATTCTGCATTTCAAAGTCAGTTCGTGGGTTTTTAGTTGGTGCAAAACTAAGGTGGTAAAATTATGTCCTTTAAATATGCGATTTCGTCCTTTTCCCGTATGTTTCGGATGGTTCTGAAGGGCTTTGTAGCCGCATTAGCAGCGATTATCAAAGTATATTGTAAATGCATATTACTGCTGAAGTGTGTGTACAATGGGAACGAAATCCAGTCTCCGTGTCTTTTCACTTGCTCTTGATGTGTAATGATTAGAAATGTTCCAGGGTCGTTTGTTAAGACTGGACAATTTATCCAGTTGATTGGTCCTGTGCGGCAGGTTTTTTGTTGTACGATGGACAGGATGATCGGTGTTATTTATGTTTAGAAAGAACCGAATATGTCAGGTGGAGAAATTTTTATCGTCCAAGTTATCCGATATCAGGAGTAATCTACCGGATATCCAAGCTTAGAACAACCTACCCTACGTTTAGAGAGGACAAAAATAGGTTGTTCATCTGCGTCAGTCTAAGGATATCTTTCATTTGGCATCTTTTTTACCTACTTGTATGCATAGTCGATTAAAGTATGGTATGGAAACTGTACAAATCTCAATGCGGCTGAGAAAGAAAGATATTTAAGCTGCGAGTAATTTTGGAAGGGGCACTGACCATGTACAAATGTTTTGTTTAATGAAAATTGACGTTCAAATAACACAGAAGCCTGAATTCGAACGTTTTTATTGGTTGAGTGATTTATTATTTCAAATATCCCTCGTGTTTTGCACGTTCATTCTACGTAAAAGCGAACAGAAAGAAAGTTTCCAGACGATCCTTTGATTCACTAATGTCTGTGCGTGGACATTTCATGCTGTCATAGAGGTACGTCGGTATAGATACCTTAGTATTTCTTCAGCTGTGGGTAAGTACTTCAGAATTTTTTTACTTGCACATGGCATTTGAGTTTTTATATAGGTATGTAGGCATCTGTTAACTTGCACACTACATATTTTGCTGTCCATTACGAGAAAATATACTATGTTGAACGTCCAGGTTAGTTCAGCCTTGAGGAAGACTGTTGGCGACGGACGTTTCGAGGGCCATCTTCAGTGTACAAAAAGAGGAAGAGTCAAATAGGTTAACTGTTCCTCTTTCTACACTGAAGATGACCGCCGCTGAAGCCGTCGAAACGTCAGTTACCAAAAATCTTGCTCAAGACTAAACTAACCTGGCCAATCTGCCATCAAGATCTACCGATTCTCCCGGGTTCATCCGTTTACTTTAATGAAGCACATATGTGCAAGTAAACAAATGTCTGAATACTTTAAGTGCAAAGAAGGAATGTTCAAGAGCTCATGTGCAAGCACAGAAGACGTCTTCCCCTTGCATACAAGTACTCAGACATTTTTCAGTTGAACATGAACACTTAGATATTTTTCCCTTTGCATATAAGTACTTAGTCAAATGTCGGAGTCTATAATGTGCAAGTGAAACATGTCCAAGTGCTCATAGGTAAAGGGAAAGCCATTACTAAAGATGTGTAAAACCTTACTTTATAAAGGAAAAATATTACTGCTTACATTGCCATATAAAAAGTACTAGACTACAAGGGGAAAGATGTGTTTTGTGCTTATAGAAAAAGGGGGGGAAATGGTTTGGGAATATATTAAAAACAAATTCCCAAGGGAATTGGAATTCCTATGGGATTTATTACACCCAGTTAAAACGGCCAAAATTCGATCTTTTAGTTGGCGTAAAAAATCCTAGGGGAATTCCAATTCCCAAGGGATTTCTTTTCCCAAGTCAAAATCGGCCAAAATTCGATTTTTCAGTTGGTGTAACAATTCCTAAGGGAATTCTTTTCCCAAGTTAAAACTGGCGAAAATTCGATTTTTCAGTTGGTGTAATAATTCCCAAGGGAATTCTTTTCCCAAGTGAAAATGGGCGAAAATTCGATTTTTCGGTTGGTGTAATAAATCCCAAGGGAGTTCTTTTCGCAAGTCAAAATGGGCGAAAATTCGATTTTTCCGTTGGTGTAATTATTCCCAAGGGAATTCTTTTCGCAAGTCAAGACGGGCGAAAATTCGATTTTTCGGTTGGTATAATAAATCCGAAGGGAATTCTTTTCTCAAGCCAAAATGGGCGAAAATTCGATTTTTCGGTTGGTGTAGCAATTCCCAGGGGAATTCTTTTCCCAAGTCAAAATAGGCGAAAATTCGGTTGGTGTAACAAATCCCAGGGGAATTCTTTTCCCAAGTCAAAATGGGCGAAAATTCGATTTTTCGGTTGGTATAATAATTCCCAAGGGAATTCTTTTCCCAAGTCAAAATGGGCGAAAATTCGATTTTTCAGTTGGTGTGATAATTCCCAAGGGAATTCTTTTCCCAAGTCAAAATGGGCGAAAATTCGATTTTTCGGTTGGTGTGATAATTCCCAAGGGAATTCTTTTCTCAAGTCAAAATGGGCGAAAATTCGATTCGTTGTTGAATAAATTAAAATGGAATTCAGAGGGGACCGTTACATTTTTCCATTTTTTTTTTCAAATTTTTACGTTTTTTTCAAAATTATATTTTCAAGACTATAAATTTCCACCCCGTTATACTCCCCCGTAGATATACCCCTGACCAAGTGAAAGAATGAATCTTAATCTACTAAGTACAAAGTAGAAGTTTGGAAAACGCCCCCTATCCTCCCCCACCATTTACCCTTCTGGGTACCTATATTTATAGACTAAGATACAAACACCCAAATGTGGGAGCATGGATGGCTTTACTGCGCATGTGCAGTAATTTAACTACTTCGCCACAAATCACTACTTGAAGGTAATAATCATTACTTTTTTAGGTAACAGCAACGGTAACTATGAAATAAAATAGAGTACTGCATAGGCACTGTCGAAATCGAAGTGAAATAATCGGAAAGGTCTGAGTAGTGCCGAAATGTAAAGAGTAGTTTTCTAACGTTTCAAGCGAAGGCCCTTCGTCACAGAGAAAACCTTCGTTTTCTTCGCCTGAAACGGTAGAAAACTATTTACATTTCGGCACTACTCAGACCTTTCCGATTACTTCACTTTGATTTCAACAGTGTCTACGCAGTACTCTATTTTATTTCATAGTTACCGTTACAGTTACGTGTTCCTAAAATCTAACGAGTTACCGTTGCTGTTACCTAATAAGAAGTAATAATTACCTACCCTTTATATTTCCGTATTCCTTAGACCATTCCGATTACGTAACGGTAAATTATCGTCCTAAACTCTCATATTTTGGCCTTATTTCGAAACTTTCAAATTGGTCGAAAAATCGTCAAAACCCGTGGGTTAAATCATTTTACTTTTTATTGAAACTTTCCCAACTCAAAAAATATCTCAAATATTACTGTAAAGTCACTCAATCCAGAAAAAGAACTATCTTATTCGTCCTAAACTTTCATATTTTTCGCCTTATTTCGAAACTTTCAAATTGGTCGAAAAATCGTCAAAAACCGTGGGTAAACCCCTTTACTTTTTGGTGAAATTTTTCTACCTCAAAAATCATCTCAAATATTACTGTAAAGTCCCTCAAATATTGCCACAACTATCTTATTTGGCCTAAACTTTCATATTTTCGCCTTATTTCGAAACTTTCAAATTGGTCGAAAAATCGTCAAAACCCGTGGGTTAAATCATTTTACTTTTTATTGAAACTTTCCCAACTCAAAAAATATCTCAAATATTACTGTAAAGTCACTCAATCCAGAAAAAGAACTATCTTATTCGTCCTAAACTTTCATATTTTTCGCCTTATTTCGAAACTTTCAAATTGGTCGAAAAATCGTCAAAAACCGTGGGTAAACCCCTTTACTTTTTGGTGAAATTTTTCTACCTCAAAAATCATCTCAAATATTACTGTAAAGTCCCTCAAATATGGCCACAACTATCTTATTTGGCCTAAACTTTCATATTTTCGCCTTATTTCGAAACTTTCAAATTGGTCGAAAATTCGTCAAAAACCGTGGGTTAACCCCTTTACTTTTTGGTGAAATTTTTCTACCTCAAAAATCATCTCAAATATTACTGTAAAGTCCCTCAAATATTGCCACAACTATCTTATTCGCCCTAAACGTTCATATTTTCGCCTTATCTCGAAACTTTCAAATTGGTCGAAAATTCGTCAAAAACCGTGGGTTAACCCCTTTACTTTTTGGTGAAATTTTTCTACCTCAAAAATCATCTCAAATATTACTGTAAAGTCCCTCAAATATTGCCACAACTATCTTATTCGCCCTAAACGTTCATATTTTCGCCTTATTTCGAAACTTTCAAATTGGTCGAAAAATCGTCAAAACCCGTGGGTTAAATAATTTTACTTTTTATTGAAACTTTTCCAACTCAAAAAATATCTCAAATATTACTGTAAAGTCACTCAATCCAGAAAAAGAACTATCTTATTCGTCCTAAACTTTCATATTTTTCGCCTTATTTCGAAACTTTCAAATTGGTCGAAAATTCGTCAAAAACCGTGGGTTAACCCCTTTACTTTTTGGTGAAATTTTTCTACCTCAAAAATCATCTCAAATATTACTGTAAAGTCCCTCAAATATTGCCACAACTATCTTATTCGCCCTAAACGTTCATATTTTCGCCTTATCTCGAAACTTTCAAATTGGTCGAAAATTCGTCAAAAACCGTGGGTTAACCCCTTTACTTTTTGGTGAAATTTTTCTACCTCAAAAATCATCTCAAATATTACTGTAAAGTCCCTCAAATATTGCCACAACTATCTTATTCGCCCTAAACGTTCATATTTTCGCCTTATTTCGAAACTTTCAAATTGGTCGAAAAATCGTCAAAACCCGTGGGTTAAATCATTTTACTTTTTATTGAAATTTTTCCAACTCAAAAAATATCTCAAATATTACTGTAAAGTCACTCAATCCAGAAAAAGAACTATCTTATTCGTCCTAAACTTTCATATTTTTCGCCTTATTTCAAAACTTTCAAATTGGTCGAAAATTCGTCAAAAACCGTGGGTTAACCCCTTTACTTTTTGGTGAAATTTTTCTACCTCAAAAATCATCTCAAATATTACTGTAAAGTCCCTCAAATATGGCCACAACTATCTTATTTGGCCTAAACTTTCATATTTTCGCCTTATTTCGAAACTTTCAAATTGGTCGAAAATTCGTCAAAAACCGTGGGTTAACCCCTTTACTTTTTGGTGAAATTTTTCTACCTCAAAAATCATCTCAAATATTACTGTAAAGTCCCTCAAATATTGCCACAACTATCTTATTCGCCCTAAACGTTCATATTTTCGCCTTATTTCGAAACTTTCAAATTGGTCGAAAAATCGTCAAAACCCGTGGGTTAAATCATTTTACTTTTTATTGAAACTTTTCCAACTCAAAAAATATCTCAAATATTACTGTAAAGTCACTCAATCCAGAAAAAGAACTATCTTATTCGTCCTAAACTTTCATATTTTTCGCCTTATTTCGAAACTTTCAAATTGGTCGAAAAATCGTCAAAAACCGTGGGTAAACCCCTTTACTTTTTGGTGAAATTTTTCTACCTCAAAAATCATCTCAAATATTACTGTAAAGTCCATCAAATATGGCCGCAACTATCTTATTTGGCCTAAACTTTCATATTTTCGCCTTATTTCGAAACTTTCAAATTGGTCGAAAAATCGTCAAAAACCGTGGGTAAACCCCTTTACTTTTTGGTGAAATTTTTCCACCTCAAAAATCATCTCAAATATTACTGTAAAGTCCCTCAAATATTGCCACAACTATCTTATTCGCCCTAAACGTTCATATTTTCGCCTTATTTCGAAACTTTCAAATTGGTCGAAAAATCGTCAAAACCCGTGGGTTAAATAATTTTACTTTTTATTGAAACTTTTCCAACTCAAAAAATATCTCAAATATTACTGTAAAGTCACTCAATCCAGAAAAAGAACTATCTTATTCGTCCTAAACTTTCATATTTTTCGCCTTATTTCGAAACTTTCAAATTGGTCGAAAAATCGTCAAAAACCGTGGGTAAACCCCTTTACTTTTTGGTGAAATTTTTCTACCTCAAAAATCATCTCAAATATTACTGTAAAGTCCATCAAATATGGCCGCAACTATCTTATTTGGCCTAAACTTTCATATTTTCGCCTTATTTCGAAACTTTCAAATTGGTCGAAAAATCGTCAAAAACCGTGGGTTAACCCCTTTACTTTTTGGTGAAATTTTTCCACCTCAAAAATCATCTCAAATATTACTGTAAAGTCCCTCAAATATTGCCACAACTATCTTATTCGCCCTAAACGTTCATATTTTCGCCTTATTTCGAAACTTTCAAATTGGTCGAAAAATCGTCAAAACCCGTGGGTTAAATCATTTTACTTTTTATTGAAATTTTTCCAACTCAAAAAATATCTCAAATATTACTGTAAAGTCACTCAATCCAGAAAAAGAACTATCTTATTCGTCCTAAACTTTCATATTTTTCGCCTTATTTCAAAACTTTCAAATTGGTCGAAAAATCGTCAAAACCCGTGGGTTAAATAATTTTACTTTTTATTGAAACTTTTCCAACTCAAAAAATATCTCAAATATTACTGTAAAGTCACTCAATCCAGAAAAAGAACTATCTTATTCGTCCTAAACTTTCATATTTTTCGCCTTATTTCGAAACTTTCAAATTGGTCGAAAATTCGTCAAAAACCGTGGGTTAACCCCTTTACTTTTTGGTGAAATTTTTCTACCTCAAAAATCATCTCAAATATTACTGTAAAGTCCCTCAAATATTGCCACAACTATCTTATTCGCCCTAAACGTTCATATTTTCGCCTTATCTCGAAACTTTCAAATTGGTCGAAAATTCGTCAAAAACCGTGGGTTAACCCCTTTACTTTTTGGTGAAATTTTTCTACCTCAAAAATCATCTCAAATATTACTGTAAAGTCCCTCAAATATTGCCACAACTATCTTATTCGCCCTAAACGTTCATATTTTCGCCTTATTTCGAAACTTTCAAATTGGTCGAAAAATCGTCAAAACCCGTGGGTTAAATCATTTTACTTTTTATTGAAACTTTTCCAACTCAAAAAATATCTCAAATATTACTGTAAAGTCACTCAATCCAGAAAAAGAACTATCTTATTCGTCCTAAACTTTCATATTTTTCGCCTTATTTCGAAACTTTCAAATTGGTCGAAAATTCGTCAAAAACCGTGGGTTAACCCCTTTACTTTTTGGTGAAATTTTTCTACCTCAAAAATCATCTCAAATATTACTGTAAAGTCCCTCAAATATTGCCACAACTATCTTATTCGCCCTAAACGTTCATATTTTCGCCTTATCTCGAAACTTTCAAATTGGTCGAAAATTCGTCAAAAACCGTGGGTTAACCCCTTTACTTTTTGGTGAAATTTTTCTACCTCAAAAATCATCTCAAATATTACTGTAAAGTCCCTCAAATATTGCCACAACTATCTTATTCGCCCTAAACTTTCATATTTTTGCCTTATTTCGAAACTTTCAAATTGGTCGAAAAATCTTCAAAAACCGTGGGTTAACTACTTTACTTTTTGGTTATTTTTTCAACCTCAAACATTATCTCAAATGTTAACGTAAAGTCCCTGAAATCACGGAAAACTTTTGTTCGTCCTAAACTTACACATTTTGGCCCTATTTCCAAAGTTTCAAATTGGTAAAAGGACCGTGAAAAACAGTGGAGAAATTTTCCGATATCAAAAAATTCTCAAATATTACTGTAGAGTCCCTCAAATCACGCCAAAGCTGTCTTATTCGCCCTAAACTTTCATATTTTTGCCGTATTTCAAAAGTTCGAAATTAGTCGAAAAATGGTGAAAAAGAGTGGATTAACCTCTTCAATTTTTTGGTGAAATTTTTCCACCTAAAAAATTATCTCAAATATTACTGTAAAGTCCCTCAAATTACGCCAAAACTGTCTTATTCGCCCTAAACTTTCATATTTTGGTGTTATTTCGAAAGTTTAAAATTGATCGAAAAATTATTAAAAACCGTGGGTGAACCCTTTTACTTTTTGATGAAATTTTTCAAACTAAAATATTATCTCAAATATTACTGTAAAGTCCCTCAAATCACGCCATAACTATCTTATTCGGCCTAAACTCTCATATTTTGGCCTTATTTCGGAAGTTTGAAATTGGTTGAAAAATCGTGAAAAACCGCGGGTTAACATCTTTACTTTTTGGTGAAATTTTTCGGCCTTAAAAATTATCACAAATGTTACTGTAAAGTCCATCAAACCAGACCAAGACTATCTTACTCGGCCTAAACTTTCACATTTTGCCCATATTCCGACAGTTTAAAATCGGTCGAAAAATCGTGAAAAACCGTGGGTTAACCCCTTTACTTTTTGGTGAAATTTTTCAACCTTAAAAAATTATCAAATATTACCGTAAAGTCCCTCAAATCAGGCCAGAACTATCTTATTCGTCCTAAACTTTCATATTTTGGCCATATTTCGAAAGCAGGCCCCACAGCAGTTTGCTGTAAATAACGTCGTTACAAATCATTACTTAAAGGTAATAATCTTTTTTTTTTAGGGAACAGCAACGGTAACTCGTTACATTTTAGGAACACGTAACGGTAACTATGAAATAAAATAGAGTACTGCGTAGGCACTGTTGAAATCGAAGTGAAATAATCGGAAAGGTCTGAGTAATGCCGAAATGTAAAGAGCAGTTCTCTAATGTTTCAAGCGAAGGCCCTTCGTCAGAGAGAAAACCTTCCTTTTCTTTGCTTGAAACGTTAGAAAACTACTCTACATTTCGGCATTACTCAGATCTTTCCAATTATGTAACGGTAACTAGTGGCAAAAACTACTTTGAAAACGAAACGAATACAAGTTACAATTTGCAAATCGAATGTTCGTTACTTTCTGCATGTGACCAATCAAATAGAAAACATATACAATTTAACAACTTAACTGATACGTGACTGGCCAATGGCAATCACATCCAGTAACATTGTTCTGCATTTTAATTTCTGAAGCATTTCTCAGGTATGCATCATTTGGATGCTCAACTTGCCATGTTGACGCGAGATTGACGTTTTGTTAAAACCAATAAATGTAATTTGTAACTTTTTCACAAAAATACATTGTAACTTTGTAATTGTAACTAGTTACCTTTTGCCAACTGTAACTTGTACCTATAACTAGTTATATTTTTGGTCTAGTAACTGTAACTGTAACTATAACTAGTTACAAATAAACTGTTACAGCACTGGGCCTTTATCACATAATGTGAAATTGATCATAAAAACAGCAATACCAATAGCCAAAGTCGAAAAATTTCTACACTTTCACTGTTCCATAGGTTTAATAAATTTCATATTTCAGTATTAACTCGCCAGACTTTTTAGAACAAATCTTTCATCATCAGAGTTCACAAAGTTCACAATTGTGTTCGCTCTGAAGTTTGAAATCCTGGAAATTCAAAAGCTTTTTTTACTAATTCAACTGATGAGAGAGTTCAGAAAGGAACTTTCTTCCAGCCAAATCTTCCGAATTTAAATGCATTGCTGGGAGGTTTACAAGAATCTTAGTCTGCCAGACATCTGGCCATTTCATTAAGCGAAGAAAAACATTTGAGCGAAAAAAGGTTAACCAACATTTTAACAATAAAAATAATTCCACTCAGTATTGTGTACTTTTAATTTCATGTCCGTGTTGCTGTTGTTACAATTAATTCCTCTCGGCCTTTCAAACTGAAATGTACTGTAAGAACTAAATATTAAAATAAAATTGTAATTTTCATATTCTGCACAATATGTCCATGTTACCTACTGCAAGTGTAATTTGCTATCTCCTACTTCGACCATCATTATTATCTGAAGAAAATTCTTTTCTGTTTGATGTATCTTCTAGAGTATGCCCATATCCTGAAGTAAAAACAACGAAATTTTTCGACCTTGAGAACTCATTGAAAAAAATGCTTAAATTAACTCAAATAAGTCAGAAATTAACTCATTTGCGCCAATCAACCATCTGTCGACCTTGTTGAATTACTTCAAAACTTGATCGAAAAATCGCCAGAAATCATGGGTTACCCTCTTAACTTTTTGGTCAAATTTTTCGACCCCGAGAACTCACAGAAAACTACGCCTAAACCCGCTCAAATCAGCCCAAAATTAACTCATTTAGGCTAATCTACCATCTTTTCACCTTGTTGAGAAACTTTGAAAATGGTAAAAACATAGAAAACCATGGGTTAACCCCTTTACTTTCTGGTCAAATTTTTCTACCTCGAGAACTCATTGAAAACTACGCCTAAAATCAATTAAATAGCTCTAAAATTAACTCATTTCGGCTAATCTACCGTCTTTTATAACGTTGTTAGGATACTTCGAAAATGGTCAAAAAATAGCCAAAAAACATGGCTTAACCTCTTTAATCCTGCGTCAAATTTTTCGAACTGAAGAACACGTTGAAAACTAGGCCTAAATCGGTCAAATACGTCCATGTAGGGATACTTTGAAAATGGTCGAAGAATAGCCTAAAACCATGGCTTAGCCACTTTACTTCTTGGTCAAATTTTCCACCTCGACAACTCATTGAAAACCAGACTTAAAGTATCTCAAATAGGTAAAAAATTAACTCATTTGGGCTAATCTACCATCTTTTATCGTTGTTGAATTACTTTGGAAATGGTCGAAAAATCGCAATAAAATACGAGTTAACCCCTTTACTTTTACTGAGGCCAAAAAGAGCTCAATAAGGTAAGAAATTAGCTTATTCGGGCTGATCTACCAAGATTTGACGTTCTTAGGATACTTCGAAAATAGTCGAAACATCGCCTAAAACCATGACTTAACCCCTTCAGTTTTTGGTCAAGCTTTTTCGACCTCGAGAATATATTGAAAACTATGCCTAAAATTGCAACAATCAGGCCAAAATTAACTCATTTCAGCTAATCTATAATCTTTTCACCTTGTTGAGATACTTTGAAAATGGTCGAAGAATTGCCTAAAACCATGGCTTAACCGTTTTACTTTGCCAAATTTCTCGACCTCGAGAACACATTGAAAAGTATGCCTAAAATCGCTGAAATCAGTCAAAAATTAACTCATTTCAGTTAATCTACCATTTTTTGACGCTGTTGCAATACTTTGAAAATGGTCAAAGAATCGCCAGAAATCGCCATGGCTTAACCCCTTTACTTTTTAGTCAAATTCGTCGACCTCGTGAACTCGTTCAAAACTAGACTTAAAATCACTCAAATAGGTCTAAAATTAACTTATTTGAAGTAATCTACCATCTTTTCACCTTTTTGGGATATTTTGAAAATGGTCGAACAATCGCGTAAAACCATGGCTTAACCCCCTTACTTTTTAAACAAATTCTTCCACCTCGAGAACTCATTGAAAACTAGGCTTAAAATCGCTCAAATCAGTCTAAAATTAATTCATTTCGGCTAGTCTACCATTTTTGACGCTGTTGGAATACTTTGAAAATGGTCGAAGAATCGCCAGAAACCATGGCTTTTTGGTCAATCAACCCTTTACTTTTTGGTCAATCTTTGCGACCTTGACAACTCATTGAAAACAAGGCTTAAAATCACTCAAATAGGTAAAAAATTAACTCATTTGGGCTAATCTACCACCTTTTCACCTTCTTCGGTTACTCGGAAAATGGTCGAAAAATCGCCTAAAACCATGGTTTAATCCCTTTTACTTTTTGGTCAAATTTTTCGACCTCGCGAAATTATTGAAAACTAGGCATAAAATTGCTCAAATTAGTCAAAAATTTACTAATTTCAGCTAATCTACCATCTTTTCACCTTGTTCGGATACTTTGGAAATGGTCGAAGAATCGTCACAAGCCATGGGTTAACCCCTTTACTTTTTGGCGAAATTCTTGGACCGGGAAAATGGAACAAAATGCCCACCTCAAATCACCGAAATAAAGCCAAACCTAAAAGATTTGGCCTCAACTTTCATATTTTGAGCTTATTTCGCAAGTTCGAAATGGGTCGAAAACTCGTCCAAAACCATGGGTTAACCCCTTTACTTTTTGGCGAAATTCTTGCATCTGGAAAATGGAATGAAATGTTCACCCCAAATCACTGAAATCCAGCCAAAACTAAATGATTTTGGCCTGAATACATTTAATACATTGTATCATCTTTTATTATAGAACTAACCTTAATCCTCAGAAGAGCGACTTCATCTGGAGTTTAATATCATCTGACATTTAACCAACAGCAATAAGAAACTTCCTCTCAATGTCAATGCACCAAATGTTGAAAATAAATACAGGATGAAGTTAAACTACGTTACATCCAGACTCCCTTTTCACAGGAGTACCAGCAAAGGTTGGGATACATTCAACTCGATTTTGTACGTGATATGGTCTTTGAAATCTGATGAAAAAAGAATAAGTTATTGATGACAACACTTTCAAACCAATAAATTCTGGATCTACCAACATAACAATCAATATCGTACAACTATTTCACTGTTATCTGCAAAGAGATGCTGTGGAACTAAGGTTATGTCCACAAAGTGATACTGCATGTTAAGCTATGCTAAGCGAACAATTAACCATGGGCACTGTAAGGTAACAAAATACTAACTTGTCTTCTTCCAAAATACAAATGTAGTGAAAAAGAAAAGTTGACTCTCATAAGAAGAGCAGCTGTAATGTGCTGCACATTTGGCATACATTCGTCATTCATGGTCTCTAATGGCAAGCCAGATGATTGCTCATAATGAGAACTATTGTAAATGTTGTCTTAAGAACAACATGAAAAAATAATCAAAAAGCAAAATTTCCCTTGGCAATACCACATGTATACCACTGCCTTCATGAATCTGACTGATTTGTGTTTGTTTCACATGCCAAATTTATTCCAAGTTTATGAATTGTAGTTTCAAATTGAAGACTTTTGCACCTAGGTATTTTCATAAAATTCACTTTGATTTGCTCAAAACACCAGCTTTTTTGTGAAGTTAGATCTAATGTTTTTAAGTAGTTTCATATCTTTTGAGTTTATAAATACCTAGTTGTACTTAAAGTGAAACCTCAAATCAGATGTTACTGTTACCCTTGACTTGATGTTTCAAAGGTCTACGGAGTAGTCACCTTTAAAGGCAAGTAAGAAATGTCATTCATGTTTTCCCAATTGTCTGGTTTCTTGAGCCACCATTTCTAGGCATTGTAGTAAGATTATAGATCACAGGTATGTGTGGCTGTTAACCTTTTAACACCATATTTTTTGAAAGAAACTATAAATTAATCAATCTGTTCACACATCTAATCTTCATCGTATTAAACTGCAGCTATACATGCGGTTGGGGTTTAAAGGGTTAAGTGTGGTTCCACTGTTTATTGGTGTCTGTGTGGGCTAGTCTCTTTGGTGAGTATAATTATATGGGTGGTAGCACATATAACTGGAAGGGAAGAGGACTGCCAAAAAAGTGTTCCCAAATTGATATCATTTATAGGTCCTTGTGTTCATGGCAGCAACCCTTGGCTGACAGAGCTGTCTTGGATTATGGTTAATAGCCAATTGAAGTTTATGTTCTCTGAACAGTGTCAGTCCTTTGAAAATCAAACAGGAGTTGGAAATTTAAGAAAGTTCTTTGGGCAATGCAGTTGAAAGAATACTTGAACTAAGTTGTTAAGAATGAATACAGTTTTCAAGACCCAAGTTCTTCTTGTAAGAAAAAATAGATTCATCTATTTATTTCCTGCTGTTAATGCTACATTGCCACTTTTGAATGGTAAAAAATTCCTTCATTGCACTGATAAGCAGTTACTCTTAATTTAATAAGCTTACAGTTTTTGGCCTCAGGAAAATATTGTCAAGAATTTTGTCTCTTCAGAGAACACAAAACACGTGTACTAACAAAAAAGAATCAGGAGTTTAAGAAATATTCAAAGAAAATGTTTACCAAAAAAACACAAATCATCTACAGTCCTGTTGAAGGAACACATAAGCCAGCACTACCATTAGCTTAGAGACCTATAAATTTCATTGCTAACAACATCCTTCTGGGAACACTTTTCACTACTCAGATGTTATGGGTGCCTACAGTCCAGTTATGTAGAGGCTAGTGGTAAGCATGGTGCTATTATTTGTTACGTGTCAGTATTTGTGCAAGTAGTTGTGATCTATAGACTGCAATGTGAATGACTAACTTCCAACTTATACTGGATGAATTTAATACCATGTTACAACCATTATTTAGATCCAAGAATCAAAATTCCTCATAAATTGCTTATTAGTAAACTGTCATTGTTCTTGTTTTATTTAACAATGCAAAACTGTAATTGAAGAACCAGGCAGAAAGCGTATTCAAAGGATGAAAATCAAGGCCCAGCAAAAAATTCATTAGACAGGCATTTTTGTGTGAAAAGGTTTATTAAGATCTAATGTTTTGTTGCTTAAGATGCAACATTATCAGAGAATGAAACATAATACAATAAAACAATTACTAAACTATTATTACAGGTTGATTAGCATGAATTTAGCATTTGAGAGAAATTAGGAAGTGATCAGTTGTCAGAGGTGGCAAAGAGGGTCAAGGGAATCAGAATAAGGAAAGAGGAACTGAACTTGATAGAGAGTTGAGAGTAGGATTGAGTTTGTGAATGCTAATCAACCTGTAATAATATTTTAATAATTGTTTTATTGTATTATGTTTCATTCTCTGTTGATGTTGTGTCTTAAGCAATAAAACATTAGATCTTAATAAACCTTTTCACACAAAAATGCCTGCCTAACGAATATTTTGCTGGGCCTTGATTTTCATCCTTCAAATGCGTAACTGGGGATCACTAATAGCCCTTTCATTTTCAAAATGGACTTCAGTTAAGTTGTCAAGAATTCAGATTATAATCTTGCTTTTGAATTCCATAATAAAGTATAAAACATAATCCAAAAATTAACATCTTGAAACTTGAGATACAAGTTAAATCAAGATGAAGACAGGTTCAGTAATATTTTGACTTTATTGCAAAGTCATTATCAAACCAACTAAGTTTACAAAACATGCTGAAATCTATATATAGATAGAGGATGATGTCATCACTTATTTGCATGCTGAGAAGGTAATAAAGAGCTTAAGAGGGTGCTAATAAGGATTAACAAGTAATATCACAGGAAGAGATAAAGCTACAATGGTGCAATGACACTAGGGAAATAGTGAGAGCTCTTTGTTAGCTTTTATACCATTATTTATTTCAGGTTTGTTATATTTGATTAAAAGAGCCACCAGTATAATCAAATATAATAAACCTGAACTAAATAATGGTATAAAAGCTAGCAAAGAGCTCTCACTATTTCCCTAGTGTCATCGCACCATTGTAACTTTATCTCTTCCTGTGATATTACTGGTTAATCCTTATTATCACCCTCATAAGCTTTTAATTACCTTCTCAGCATGTAAATAAGTGATGGCATCATCCTTTATGTATATATAGATCTTGGCATGCTTTGTAAACTTAGTTGGTTTGATGATAACTTTGCAATAAAGTTGAAATATTACCACACCTGTCTTTGTTTTAACTTGTATCTCAAGTTTCCAGATGTTAATTTTCAGATTATGTTTTATACTTTACTTTTTAAAATTGTCGGCTGGTTATGGTTTTTGGTCTGAATTCCATAATGCTGATTGACTTCAACCAAAATAAAATGAAAGCCACAGAAATGGTAATCACAAGGGGCCCCCACAATGTGAGTTTAATGCAACAAATATTACACATCAATTGCCTAATTCAATCATATTCAGACCACTAACTGACTGAAGTATTCCCTTGATGTTTTGTTTTATTTTCTATTTTTTGAAACTGCAACGTAGCAGTTCACAATATGTCACAGTCAAAGGTTTTATAAAATGGCCAACTTTTTTCTTGAATCATCATGTGGGAACATATAAAAATAATACTTATCATGATACTTGTATTCTTTCACACATAAGTATTACTTGTCATCCTGTGCATGGATGTATGTCAGGGAGAGATTAATTGCTTTTTCTGTCATCCTGCATGCCTACCATGTGACTTCAAGAGTAGCTGGTCATAACTTCATTAGAGCACTTCTTATTTGAAGGTTATGTTTTGCTTTGACAAGTCTTGTAATTAATACTTAGCATATGTTATAACCTCACATTTCAAACAATTTAAATTTGGCATCTGGCACTTATGTCCATTTGAAGAAATACTTCATCACCACATGGTCCAATTTGCAAAAGCCCCAGTATGAATGCTTTTCATCTGTGTTGTCCATTTTACCATGCACTTGGTTTAGGTGTTCAACTTTTTTTTCAAGAGATTCACACAAAAAGAAAAACTGTGCAAAATCCACCATTTCCAACTTAAGACCTCATCAATAAAACACATTTATATTACAAAGTATGACATGTATAGCCATCAGGCTTCATACTCTTTCTCTATTTCAACCAGGGCTCAAATTTTATCAAGGCCCTCATGGCCATGGCTTCTAAAAAGTAAAAATGGGCATTGATAAAGTGAAATTGTACTTAAAATCCAAGGCCACTTTAAGCCCTAATGGGCATTTTAGAAAAGCACACACACATCTTGCTAGCAGGATGAATTTCTGGCTAAATTTGACTTATTTATGAGCTAGGTTTCCTGACAGTGTGCGACCAGTTATTTGTATAAAACTTTTTGGTTTTGTATCAAGAATAATCCACGTAATAATTTTTTATAAACCAACTACTACCCCCATTAACTGTATTTATGAAACAGCCACAGGTAGTAGAGTCAATTTATGGGAGCAAAGCTGATAAACATTCCAGAAAAAGTGGCAGCAGAACCCAAGAGTAACAACTATAAAAAAACAGAATTGAGACTGGCTAGAACATAATAGGATGGAATTGAAGTGAACTTCCTATTGTTGCTTATTCAGTGTTTATTGTTTGAGGCCTATATAAATGGTACTTGCATATACATGTTGTACTGTTAAGTACAGTGCTGTGCAATATTATTGGTTGGACAAATGGACAGGGGGAAGGCAGGTATGTTGAAACACAAACCAATCAAAACTCTTCAGCATAATTTGGTCCTCTAAATTAATGTTTGAAGGTGGTTTACTGTATATACGACCAAATACTTGGGCTTAGTAAAAATGAATATGGCTTCGGATAGAAAAAATTCAATTTAATCCCTGTTAAGCACTTTCCAGGTTTTGAGGTAGTCAACATTTTTAGGCGCTTCATGATCCACAGTTTTTTGGTTTGATGTTTAAAACTTTTAATAGTTCATCCCTGTGATAGGTAAAGTGTCAAGATCTGGCATAACCCCTGAATGGGTTAATAATGATCATTTTTATGGTTATTTGCATAATACCCAATTCTTAATCAGTTTATTTTTGTTGCTCAAAAACTTGCAAACTAATTTAGAATGAATAACCAAACTGGAATGTAGATTGCTATATTCCAGGGTTAATACTCAATTTTTAATAAAAACTTCACTACAAAACTGCTGTTATAGTCTGCAATTTGTTAGGATTAAGTGGTTACTGGCAAACTAAAAGCCCTCCTTTCCACCTAATTTCTTGATTGCAAGAAAAGATGCACTTATACTCTAGATACTTGGTAGAAGTTTATCACATACCAAATATGACAAGATAGCTAAATTTTATGGAATTGTAGCATACAGATTCCTAATATGTAGGTGCAGTTGAGGTCTTCATTGTAGGTTGAGCACTTTATATTTTGGAAGAAGAAAGAGTTTGTTTGACCATGAAATGCTGACTATGCTGGCATACATGTATGTCAATGACCAGAGAATTTAAAATTTCAATTTGAAAATTTCAGGATGTAGGATGCCTGTTGGAAGAACATATAGTTTAAAAGTGTATTCCGGCACTCTCCTGCTACAATTAATTTCATCAAAACCAAGAATGGTGGTCTGTTGTTAAGTCTGGAACGTGAATGTCACCCTATTATAACACTGTACTAATAAATGCTAACAAAATGGTGAAATAACATTTAAACCAAGGTGGAGAAGAAATAATAAAGCCCAGCAAAAAACACGCAAAATAGGCATATTAAAGGTTTAAAATGTATTTCTAACGTTTCGTTGCTACACGCAACATCCTCAGAGAATGAATGAAAAACTATATTACAAGGTGATGATATATTATATGATAAGTAAACGAGATATTGGCGTAGGAGCGGAAGTGGGGAGGGCACAAGGAAACAGCAGACTGAGATGTAATGGAAGGGTCGAGAAACGAAAGGTCTTAAAATAAAAAGAGTGGAGAAGAGCCCATGTTGGCATTAAGTGATGGATTGAGTTTGCGGATAAGCAGACTTTCTCTGACGAGAAGTTCAGAGTTGAAAGAGGAAGAGAACAAGATAGTAAAGTCATTAGGCGAGACAGGATGTGCAGTGTCACAATGATGTGACAGGATGCTAGTCGGAGGAGGATTGACTCGTTTTTTGCCAGTAAGGGCAGAAATACCCAAGTGCTCTGAGATTCGTGTGTGGAGAAGCCGACTCGTCTGGCCGACATACAACGAACTACAACGTTGACACTTAAAGCGGTAAACGACACGAGATCTCAAAGCCTTGGGAATCCTGTCCTTAAAGACAAAAAAGTGAGACAATCGGAGAAAGGGGCGGAAAACAAAGCAAAGGTTAATGTGAGGGAAAGCACTGGAGCATAACTTCCGAATCTGAGTGCACTGGATGTTGCGTGTAGCAACGAAACGTTAGAAATACATTTTAAACCTTTAATATGCCTATTTTGCGTGTTTTTTTGCTGGGCTTTATTATTTCTTCTCCGTCTGCGATTCCCGCCTGGTACCTCTGTCGCCCGTATTTTAAACCAAGGTCATTTCATGTAAACCTCACGTCAGAGACGTGGAGTCTCGCTCTGCGTACTCTAGGAACGTTATTTCGGAGCAAAAATAACGCCATTTATTAAATTTATCCGAGAAAGACAATTGTACGCCAGGACGCCAACAAGTGGCCTGCTCTCACGCCAGATATCTCCGTTTCTGTCTACATAAAATGCAGTCTTCCTAGCTGAAAAAAGGCGCCCACTTCCAATTATTTTCGTGTAATATGATACTAGTTCTGGCTTGACTTAAACTCTCGACTAAAACATCAAATAATCTTATGACACGTGTAGCGGACCGAAAGCAAGTGTGGCTTGAGCATTGAACATTCTTGAGTCGTTTCCCTGTTTTTACTTAGCGACTCGAAACAAAATTTTAAATCACGAAATAACAATGAAAACATTCTGATAGAAACCAATGTCAATAACGATAACTAACCATCTACAAGAAAGGTTTTATTACAGCCCTACACGTGAAATGTCAACGATAAGATTACAAGAATTAACAAACCTTTTTGACCGAAGCAAACTGTGAAAGATTCATTGCACTTTTCAGTATTCTTTCTGCCTGCCATGAACGGAATTTAAAAGATAAACCCTGTTCAAAAGAGCAAAAATAGTAAGGTAAGTTCACTCGAATCAAATAGATAGGCACATGCAAACTTGGTCAGAGCAATCTTCCTTCTGAATGCAGGTGACAACCAGACGAAGCAGTATGCTTCCTACCTTCAACTTATCGATGTTTGCATGATTGAGAAGTTCACAACGACCATTTGAGGTTTTAAATTCACAGGTAAAGTCACTAGTTAAAAAGGGCGCCATGTTGTATGCGAATTTCTACTTCTAGTGATGGTCATGCTTCGAGTTGGGCGCCAAAATGATCCAAACCCTAAGGGACGAAAATCAGTCTAAAGATTGGCTAAACCAAGTTGTGCACGGGATTGACCTATCACAGCCCAGCGTGTTTCTTGAGAATCCAGGTTGAAGTCAAGATACCACCAAAGAATAAGTTTGTCGAAAGTATTATTACTCCATTTAATGGAGAAATAAACATAATTACTCGAAACAACTGGAATAAAAAAACTGGACTAAACAGCCCGTACTTCGGATACGAAATGACCCATCTGAAGCCTAACTTTAGACGGCTTGATGTAAATTTTTTCTCGACAAAATTTCATGCATGTGAGAGTCGAAAAAAAGCCTGGAGAAAGAACCACAGATAAAAATTGAGCTGACAAGGATGAAAAGTTGACATGTTTCACAATAATGGTTCATAATGTTGATACGGAAACCTCAGGTCATATAGCACATGCTGATCAATTGAACCTTCAGACATCTGTAAAACTATTATTACCCTGTCCTTGATTCCTGATAACCAAATGGTTAATTTATCCCAAATATTTTCTTAGCATTGAAGCTTTAGGAACATTTTCATGTTATTTGTCTTGAACAGACTGAAAGTACAAAACCTACATTCTCATTGTGTGCATTGTAGAGCAAGAAAAAGGAGCACAAAACTCAATTATGTAATGGACTTAAGAAATTGAGATTTAATAATCAGTTATCATATCAGATCATAAAGCAACCGAATTACCCCTCTTGGGATATATTTGCAGCCATTGGATGGCAACTGCTTTACCTTGCCATGATATAATTACCATGTAATGGCATTGGCTAAACTAACTGTTCTACTGCTGGTAAAACTTTTCCTCTTGAGTGAAAGAAAAATAATAGATGTGCCTATTTACAATCTGTAAAAGGACATGACGAATAACTGTGAATTAGGATGGGAAAAATGATTTGTGAAAATGACAGCTGCTTTTGTTGGCAACTGCTACTAAATATTAACCAGTAAGGGTAAGCACCCCATTGTGCTGTATAAATTTGTCTGGTGTTAGTTGAAATAAAGTTCTAAGACTATACACCCATGCCCACTAACAGGTTAATCAAGTTTGCAGTTAAACTGCCAAAGGTCTGGCAGCCTACTCTGCTCAATAAATTTAGTTAGGATTACTGAAAAACATTTGTAAAAGTGCACCCCTGGCCCTGAATGGGTTAAGTACTTTAACAAAGAGGTCCCATCAAGTTTTGCTTCTGTGCAGTGAAAGTTCATGAACGAGAACAGCTTCTTTCCAACACTTGTGACTAGCAGTTTTGTTGCTAAGGACTAACCTTGGTTGTAAAGTAAAGTTATGAAAAAAATGATGTCAGGTTCGATTTCTTCAGTGGTGAGAATGTCTAATTTTTTAGATACTGAATTACAGTGGCATTTGAAATTTGGATGAGTCCCAAAACCTATTGAAAGTGAGCATAGTTTTAACTGACAGGCCTTTAGCCCCTCCAAAAAAACATAGCAGTGAATAAAACAATTTGTTGCAGCTTAGAGAATGAGCAGAATAAAATGTTGATAGGAGCAATAAGATGTAAGGAGTAACTGTCTTGTACATCAACTCATGTTTAAGTTGTATTATATTGTATTGAATTGATAAAAAAAGAAATGGCAATGGCTTGTTTGGACTGGGTCAATTGTAATTTGCAGGCAATGCAGGTATGAAGAATAGGTCAGCTGTTAGAATATAAAAAGGAGTTGTTAGTTAATGGGTTAGGGAGTTATGTCCAGTGTAAGTATTAGTGTCTGGTTTGGTGTTTATATAGTTGATGGTGATTGCATAACATATAATTTTGTATCGCATTATGTTATGCTGGGTTAGCTATGATTCTGATCTGATACTGATGTGTGGCTAACAGTGATGTTTGTAAAGTGTTTGTGATGAGGATGCTTCCCCTTTATAGGTGAAATGATGTGGTGTTAGCCAAAGTAAAATTATAGAAGACTAACAGTGGTGGAGGTATTATTGTTCAAGTTCAGCTGAGAGTTTGTGGGGCAAGATTTTGAGCCTGCTGTATGAATGATGAGTTTTGAAGAGAGAGAAGATGTGTTAAGGTATTATTTGTTGTCTTTGTTTCAGTTATGTAAGAGGAGAAGATGTAGTTTACATTTTCCTTGTCAGTGAGTAATGTAAATGATAATTAATAAAGGTAAAGGATTAAATAAAGAAGTGATCATACCAAGTATTGTAATTGTGAGTAAGATAATGGGTGAGAAATGAATTGAGTTTGTTAAATAAGAGTAGTTTGATGGTGATGAGTTTGTAATTGTAATAAGTGTGATGAGTGTAAAAGATGGTAAAGAAAATGATTTTGTGATTTTGAAATTTTGAGTGATAGTGTATTTATTTGTTTGGGAATGTATAAAACGATAAAGAAGGATTAAATTTGAGAGTTATTTAGGTGGGCAAAAGAAGTAAAAACAAAAATAAGATAGGAATAGGTAGTTACAAGAAAGTGAAAGAGTTTGAAGGGTTGATGTGACCAGCGGTCGGGTGTGATTTTGGCGCGCGTTTTGATTGTTTTCTTTGCGAGAGACGTTAGCAATGGCGGTGAGTCGCAGGATTTGCGGCTGGTCGGTCATTGATGAAATTCGGCTCTTTGTAACAGTCGTAGCTGGCCTAATGGACATCATGTAAAGTCCGAGGATGGCCGATCTGCCACAAGCCTTTCAAAGAATCGAGAGGTGCCTTTACTTGCCGGGAATTCGTTTCCGACAGTGGGCGTTCTGGGCAGAGGCGCGACTAAGAGTCGTAATATGTTTAGGGCTGTAAGTCGGTGAAAAAATTTTTTCAAAAATTTAGACTATGATATCTTTGAGATATGATAGTAAGTCTCTCGCTTAGGATATGTTTGGCTTTGCGATTTGGACCCCGAATTAGACTTATATATATATATATATATATATATATATATATATATATATCTATAAATGTGTATATCCGTATGTTTGATGCAGGAACAGGGTGCTGTTGAAGGTATCAGAAATATCCCATAATGCACTACAGGCATTGCATGCGTAATTAGGGCAAGACCGTGTCGTGCGTGACCGATGCGTGCCAATCCACGCGTTCGTTTACGCGATCGGGGAAAGTGCGAGGTGAACGAGCCGTCTCTTAAGGTGAACGAGCCGTCTCTTAGTAACCGGCAAGGTAAATTTAAAGCTTTATCGTCGACCAACGGTTTAAAGTCTTTCGTACAGCAGAATTTAACATGTTTAAAGAGAAAACATGCCAGCAGACTGGAGGAGCACGTCAATCATTCTCTCCCATCTACCGTAATGTGTTTGGTGACGAGAAAAAGTCTCGGCTTTCGAATCGACAGTTACGAATCGAGCGCACCAAGAATGGCGACCGACTTCGTCGATCTTTCTCTACCTAGCCGGTTTAATAAACGAGCCGATCTTATGAAAACATATCGCAAAAGACCTGAGCGTGACGAGCTAGCCCAGCCGATCCCATCTGGTCATCATCTTATAAAAGACCTGAGCGTGACGAGCTAGCCCAGCCGATCCCATCTGGTCATCATCTTATGCATGCACGACTCCACAAAATCTTTTCGCTCGAGGGAAAGTGATACGCGTCTCGCTACGCCATACGGCCGTTGACAGATGGAAACGGTCGAAGCGCGGAAGCCTAAATTGCACGAGTATGCTTGCGAGTAGCGGACCGTTCGTTGGTTTATCAAGAGTTAGTATTTCAGTTAGGATTTGAGTTAGTGTCCGCGCTGCAAGACTTCATATAACCACGGCCTACTTAAGATAACCACGACCTACCAAAGTCTAACAAAGATTAGCTAATTCTAACAAAGTCTAACAAAGCCTAACAAAGTCTAGCAAAGTCTAACAAAGCCTAACAGAGTCTAACAAAGTATAACAAAGTATAACAAAGTATAACAAAGATTAGCTAATTCTAACAAAGTCTAACAAAGCCTAACAAAGTCTAGCAAAGTCTAACAAAGCCTAACAGAGTCTAACAAAGTATAACAAAGTATAACAAAGTATAACAAAGTCTAACAAAGGATAACAAAGCTTAACAAGGTCTAACAAAGTCTGACAAAGCCTAACAAAATCTAACAAAGTCTAATAAAGTCCAACAAAGCTTAAAGTCTAACAAAGTCTGACAAAGCTTAACAAAAGTCTAATAAAGTCCAACAAAGTCTAACAAAGCTTAACAAAGTCTAGCAAAGTCTGACAAAGTCTAACAAAGCTTAACATAACAGAGCTTAACAAAGTCTAACAAAGCTTAACAAAGTCTAACTAAGCTTAACAAAGTCTAACTAAGCTCAACAAGGACTAACTAAGCTTAACAAGGTCTAACAAAGTCCAACAAAGTCTAATAAAGTCTAAAAAAGCTGAACAGAGCTTAACAAAGCTTAACAAAGTCTAACAAAGCTTAACAAAGTCTAACAAAGTCTAACAAGGCTTAACAAAGTCTAACAAGACTTAACAAAGCTTAACAAAGTCTAACAAGGCTTGACAAAGTCTAAGAAAGATTACATAAGTCCTAACATAGTCTAACAAAGTCTAACAAAGTCCAACAAGGTCTAACAAGGTTTAACAAAGTCTAAACAAGGTCCAACAAAGTCTAAGAAAGCTTACCAAAGTCTAACAAAGTCTAACGAAGCTTAACAAAGTCCAACAAAGCCTAACAAGGCTTAACAAAGTCTAACAAAGCCTAACAGAGTCTAACAAAGTCTAACAAAGCTTAACAAAGTCTAATAAAGTCTAACAAAGCTTAACAGAGCTTAACAAAGCCTAACAAAACTTAACAAAGTCTAACAAAGCTTAACAAAGTCTAACAAGACTTAACAAAGCTTAACAAAGTCTAACAAGGCTTAACAAAGTCTAAGAAAGCTTACATAAGTCCTAACAAAGCCTAACAAAACTTAACAAAGTCTAACAAAGCTTAACAAAGTCTAACAAGACTTAACAAAGTCTAACAAGGCTTAACAAAGTCTAAGAAAGCTTACATAAGTCCTAACAAAGTCTAACAAAGCCTAACAAAGCCTAACAAAACTTAACAAAGTCTAACAAAGCTAAACAAGTTTAACAAAGCCTAACAAAACTTAACAAAGTCTAACAAAGCTAAACAAGTCTAACAAAGCTTAACAAAGTCCAACAAAGCCTAACAAGGCTTAACAAAGTCTAACAAAGCCTAACAGAGTCTAACAAAGCCTAACAGAGTCTAACAAAGTCTAACAAAGTCTAACAAAGTCCAACAAAGCCTAACAAGGCTTAACAAAGTCTAACAAAGTCCAACAAAGCCTAACAAGGCTTAACAAAGTCTAACAAAGCTTAACAAAGTCTAACAAAGTCCAACAAAGCCTAACAAGGCTTAACAAAGTCTGACAAAGCTTAACAAAGTCTAACAAAGTCCAACAAAGCCTAACAAGGCTTAACAAAGTCTAACAAAGCTTAACAAAGTCTAACAAAGTCCAACAAAGCCTAACAAGGCTTAACAAAGTCTGACAAAGCTTAACAAAGTCTAACAAAGTCCAACAAAGCCTAACAAGGCTTAACAAAGTCTAACAAAGCTTAACAAAGTCTAACAAAGTCCAACAAAGCCTAACAAGGCTTAACAAAGTCTGACAAAGCTTAACAAAGTCTAACAAAGCTTAACAAATTCTAACAAAGCTTTACATAAGTCTAACAAAGTCTAACAAAGTCTAACAAAGCCTAACCAAAGCCTTAACCAAAGTCTCTCCATATAGGAGACTCCATTGTTTTTGCTCGAGGGAAAGTGATACCTATGTTACTAGCACACACAGATTGAAACAGCCCAACCCCACAAGCCTAAACTGAAGGAGTATGGATTAAAAATGACTTCTTACTCTATATTGTCCGTTTATACTTAAGATAATAAAATCCTACCAAAGCCTAACCAAAGTTTAACAAAGCCTAACCAAAGTTTAACAAAGCCTAACCAAAGTTTAACAAAAGTCTAAAACCTTAACCAAAGTTTAACAATAGTCTAAAACTCTAACCAAATCTGTCTGTCCATCTGTCTGTCCATCTGTCTGTCCATCTGTCTGTCCATCTGTCTGTCCATCTGTCTGTCCATCTGTCTGTCCATCTGTTTGTCTGTCTGTTTGTCTGTCTGTTTGTCTGTCTGTTTGTCTGTCTGTTTGTCTGTCTGTTTGTCTGTCTGTTTGTTTGTCTATCTGTCTGTCTGTCTGTCTGTTTGTGTGGCTGTTTGTCTGTTTGTCTGTTTGTCTGTCTGTCTATCTGTCTGTCTGTCTGTCTGTCTGTCTGTCTGTCTGTCTGTCTTTCTTTCTCTCTGTCTGTTTATCTGTTTGTTTTTTCTCTGTCTGTTTGTCTGTCTGTTTGTCTCTGTTTGCCTGTTTGTCTGTTTGTCTGTCTCTATTTTTTCTGCTTGTTTGTCTGTCTCTATTTTTTCTGTCTGTTTGTCTGTCTGTTTGTCTATCTGTCTATTTTGTCTGTTTGTCTGTCTTTCTGTCTGTTTGTCTACATGTCTGTTTGTCTGTCTGTCTGTTTGTCTGTCTGTCTATTTTGTCTGTTTGTCTGTCTGTCTGTTTGTCTACATGTCTGTTTCTCTGTCTGTTTGTTTTTTTCTGTCTGTTTGTCTGTTTGTCTGTCTGTATGCCTATTTTTTTCTGTCTGTCTGTTTGTCTATCTGTCTATTTTTCCTTCTGTTGGTCAGTCTGTCTTTCTATCTTTTTGTCTGTCTGTCTTTCTGTCTTTTTGTCTGTCTGTCTCTCTGTCTGTTTGTCTGTCTGTTTGTCTGTCTGTTTGTCTGTCTCTCTGTCGGTTTGTCTGTTTGTCTGTCTGTCTATCTGTCTGTCTATTTTGTCTGTTTTTCTGTCTATCTGTTCGTATGTTTGTCTGTTTGTTTATTTTGTCTGTCTGTCTGTCTGTCTGTTTGTCTATCTGCCTGTCTGTCTGGATGTCTGTTTATCTCTCTGTTTGTTTCTGTTTGTCTGTCTGTTTGTTTTTCCTGTAGTCTGTCTGTCTGTCTGTCTTTCTTTCTGTTTGTCTGTCTGTCTGTCTGTCTGTTTTTTTCTGTCTATCTTTTTGTCTGTCTATTTTCCGTCTGTCTGTCTGTCTGTTTGTTTTTCCTGTCTGTTTGTCTGTCTGTTTGCCTATTTCTTTCTGTCTGTTTGTGTGTTTGTTTGTCTGTCTGTCTATCTGTCTGTCTGTCTGTCTGTCTTTCTTTCTGTTTGTCTGTCTGTCTGTCTGTCTGTCTTTCTGTCTTTCTTTCTGTCTGTCTGTCTGTCTGTCTGTCTTTCTTTCTGTTTGTCTGTCTGTCTGTCTGTCTGTCTTTCTTTCTTTCTGTTTGTCTGTCTGTCTGTTTTTTCTGTCTATCTTTTTGTCTGTATTTTCTGTCTGTTTGTCTGTCTGTTTGTCTGTTTGTTTGTCTGTTTGTTTGTCTGTTTGTTTGTCTGTCATTCAGTCTATCTGTTTGTCTGTTTCTCCATCTGTCTGTCTGTATGTCTGTTTGTCAGTTTGTCGGTCTGTCTGTCTGTTTGTCTGTCTGTTTTTTCTGTCTGTTTTTTCTGTCTATCTTTTTGTCTGTCTATTTTCTGTCTGTTTGTCTGTTTGTTTGTCTGTCTGTTTGTCTGTTTGTTTGTCTTTCATTTTGTCTGTCATTCAGTCTGTCTGTTTGTCTGTTTCTCCATCTGTTTGTCTATCTGTTTATCTATCTGTTTGTCTGTCTGTTTGTCTGTCAGTTTGTATGTCTGTTTATCTATCTGTTTGTCTGTTTGTCTGTTTGTCTGTTTGTCTGTTTGTCTGTTTGTCTGTTTGTCTATCTTTTTGTCTATCTATTTTCTGTCTGTCCAAAATCCTAACCAAATCCTAATCAAATCCTAATCAAATCCTAACCAAATCCTAACCAAATCCTAATCAAATCCTAATCAAATCCTAACCAAATCCTAACCAAATCCTAAGCAAATCCTAAGCAAATCCTAAGCAAATCCTAACCAAACCCTAACCAAACCCTAACCAAATCCTAACCAAATCCTAACCAAATCCTAACCAAATCCTAACCAAACCCTAACCAAACCCTAACCAAACCCTGACCAAACCCTAACCAAAGGCTAAACAAAGCTTACTAATGCAATCTTATACAAACGTATGACGAAAGATGTAGTATATAATATTTGGTTACAATCTTATGCAAGCCTTGTCATAAACAATTATCGAGCAAGAGCAAGCAACCCCAAGACTTTACCGTTTTTGCTCAAAGGAAAGCGATACCTATCTTACTACAGCACACACAGACAGACAGAGAGACAGACAGACAGAGAGACAGACAGACAGACAGACAAACAGACAAACAGACAAACAGACAAACAGACAAACAGACAGATAAACAGACAAATAGACAAACTAACAAACAGACAGATAGACAGACAAACAGACAAACAGACAAACAGACAAACAGACAAACAGACAAACAGACAGACTGACAAACAGACAAACAGACAAACAGACAGACAGACAAACAGACAAACTGACAAACAGACAAACAAACAAACCGACAAACCGACAAACAGACAAACAGACAAACAGACAAACAGACAAACAGACAAACAGACAAACAGACAAACAGACAAACAGACAACAAGACAACAAGACAACAAGACAAAGAGACAAACAGTCAGACAGACAGAAAGACAAACAGACAGGAAGAAAAAGACTGACAGATAGAAAGACAGACAAACAGACTGACTGGCAGATAGAAAGACAGACAAACAGAAAAACAGACAAACATACAGACACAAAAAAAGACAGAAAAAGACAGAAAAAAAAGACAGAAAAAAAGACAGACAAACAGACTGACAAATATACTGACAGACAAAAAGACAAACAGAAAGAAAAACTGAGAGACAAACAGACAAACAGACAGACAGACATACAGACAAACAGACAGACAGACATACAGACACACAGACAGACAGATAAACAGACAGATAAACAGACAGATAAACAGACAGATAAACAGACAGACAAACAGACAGACTGACAAACAGACTGATAAACAGAAAGACAAACAGACAGATTGACAAACAGACAGACAAACAGACAGAAAGACAAACAGAAAAACAGACAAACAGACAACAAGATAAACAGATAAACAGTCGACAGACAGAAAGACAAACAGACAGATAGGCATATAGAGAAAAAGTCAGATGAACTGAAAGACAAACAAACAGACAAACTGACAGACAAACAGAGAGAAGAACTGACAGACAAACAGACAGATAGAAACAGAGAGACAAACTTACAGAAAAACAGACAAGCAGACAAACAGACAGACAGACAGACATACAAACAGACAGACAGACAGACAAACAGAAAAACAAAGAGACAGACAAAAAGACAAGCACACAGACAAACAGACAGACAAACAGACAAACAGAAAGATAAACAAACAGATAAACAGACAGACTGACAAACAGACAGACTAAACAGACAGACTAAACAGACAGACTAAACAGACAGACTAAACAGACAGACTAAACAGACAGACTAAACAGACAGACTAAACAGACAGACTAAACAGACAGACTAAACAGACAGACTAAACAGACAGACTAAACAGACAGACTAAACAGACTAAACAGTCAGACTAAACAGACAGATGAAACAGACAGACTAAACAAACATACAAAACAGACAGACAGACAAAAGTCAAAAAGAAAGACAAACAGACAGACAAACAGACAGACAGAGAAAAAGGCAGACAAACAGAGAAACAAACAGACAGACAAAAAGACAGACAACAGACAGACAGACAAACAAACATACAGACAAGAAAACACAGACAAACAGACAGAAAAACAAACATCAAACAAACAGACAGGAAGGCAGACAAACAGGCAGACAAGCAAAATAAAGACAAATAGACAAAGAAAGAGAGCTAAACAGATAGAGACAGACAAATAGACAGATAGATATACACAGAGACAAAGAGATGGTCTGAAATGCATAAAAACCAATTTTGGGAGTTCAGCTTCAGTTTAAACTTAAGCCACAGTTTAAGTTTTAAAATTGTCTGAAAAATACAAAACCGATATTTAAAGTTAAGCCATGGTATAAAATTAAACCAGGGTTTAAGTCTTGAAATTGTCTTATATGTATAAAAAACCAATTTTGGGAGTTAGGCTGCAGTTTAAAGTTAAGCTGAGTTTTAAGTCTTAAAATGGTCTGAAATGTATAAAAAACGAATTTTGGGAGTCAAGCTGTAGTTTAAAGCTAAGCCTAGGTTAAAGTCTTAAAATAGTATGAAAGACTCGTAAAATTGATTTTCTGAGTAAAGCAATGGTTTAAAGTTAAGCTGGGGTTAAAATTTTAAAATGGTCTGAAATATATAAAAAACCGGTTTTTGGAGTTAAGCCGCGGTTTAAAGTTAAGCCGAGGTTTAAGTCTTAAAATTGTCTGAAATGCATAAAAAACCGGTTTTTGGAGTTAAGCCGCGGTTTAAAGTTAAGCCGAGGTTTAAGTCTTAAAATTGTCTGAAATGTATAAAAAACCGGTTTTTGGAGTTAAGCCGCGGTTTAAAGTTAAGCCGAGGTTTAAGTCTTAAAATTTTCTGAAATGTATAAAAAAACCGGTTTTTGGAGTTAAGCCGCGGTTTAAAGTTAAGCCGAGGTTTAAGTCTTAAAATTGTCTGAAATGTATAAAATACCGGTTTTTGGAGTTAAGCCGCGGTTTAAAGTTAAGCCGAGGTTTAAGTCTTAAAATTGTCTGAAATGCATAAAAAACCGGTTTTTGGAGTTAAGCCGCGGTTTAAAGTTAAGCCGAGGTTTAAGTCTTAAAATTGTCTGAAATGTATAAAAAACCGGTTTTTGGAGTTAAGCCGCGGTTTAAAGTTAAGCCGAGGTTTAAGTCTTAAAATTGTCTGAAATGTATAAAAAACCGGTTTTTGGAGTTAAGCCGCGGTTTAAAGTTAAGCCGAGGTTTAAGTCTTAAAATTGTCTGAAATGTATAAAAAACCGGTTTTTGGAGTTAAGCCGCGGTTTAAAGTTAAGCCGAGGTTTAAGTCTTAAAATTGTCTGAAATATATAAAAAACCGGTTTTTAGAGTTAAGCCGCGGTTTAAAGTTAAGCCGAGGTTTAAGTCTTAAAATTGTCTGCAATGTATAAAAAACCGGTTTTTGGAGTTAAGCCGCGGTTTAAAGTTAAGCCGAGGTTTAAGTCTTAAAATTGTTTGAAATGCATAAAAAACCGGATTTTGGAGTTAAGCCGCGGTTTAAAGTTAAGCCGAGGTTTAAGTCTTAAAATTGTCTGAAATGTATAAAAAACCGGTTTTTGGAGTTAAGCCGCGGTTTAAAGTTAAGCCGAGGTTTAAGTCTTAAAATTGTCTGAAATGTATAAAAAACCGGTTTTTGGAGTTAAGCCGCGGTTTAAAGTTAAGCCGAGGTTTAAGTCTTAAAATTGTCTGAAATGTATAAAATACAGGTTTTTGGAGTTAAGCCGCGGTTTAAAGTTAAGCCGAGGTTTAAGTCTTAAAATTGTCTGAAATGCATAAAAAACCGGTTTTTGGAGTTAAGCCGCGGTTTAAAGTTAAGCCGAGGTTTAAGTCTTAAAATTGTCTGAAATGTATAAAAAACCGGTTTTTGGAGTTAAGCCGCGGTTTAAAGTTAAGCCGAGGTTTAAGTCTTAAAATTGTCTGAAATATAAAAAACCGGTTTTTAGAGTTAAGCCGCGGTTTAAAGTTAAGCCGAGGTTTAAGTCTTAAAATTGTCTGCAATGTATAAAAAACCGGTTTTTGGAGTTAAGCCGCGGTTTAAAGTTAAGCCGAGGTTTAAGTCTTAAAATTGTCTGAAATGCATAAAAAACCGGTTTTTGGAGTTAAGCCGTGTTTAAAGTTAAGCCGAGGTTTAAGTCTTAAAATGGTCTGAAATGTATAAAAAACCGGTTTTTGGAGTTAAGCCGCGGTTTAAAGTTAAGCCGAGGTTTAAGTCTTAAAATTGTCTGAAATGTATAAAAAACCGGTTTTTGGAGTTAAGCCGCGGTTTAAAGTTAAGCCGAGGTTTAAGTCTTAAAATTGTCTGAAATGTATAAAAAACCGGTTTTTGGAGTTAAGCCGCGGTTTAAAGTTAAGCCGAGGTTTAAGTCTTAAAATTGTCTGAAATGTATAAAAAAACCGGTTTTTGGAGTTAAGCCGCGGTTTTAAAGTTAAGCCGAGGTTTAAGTCTTAAAATTGTCTGAAATGTATAAAATACCGGTTTTTGGAGTTAAGCCGCGGTTTAAAGTTAAGCCGAGGTTTAAGTCTTAAAATTGTCTGAAATGCATAAAAAACCGGTTTTTGGAGTTAAGCCGCGGTTTAAAGTTAAGCCGAGGTTTAAGTCTTAAAATTGTCTAAAATTTATAAAAAACCGGTTTTTGGAGTTAAGCCGCGGTTTAAAGTTAAGCCGAGGTT
Source organism: Heliopora coerulea (assembly GCA_030142905.1). NCBI lineage: Eukaryota > Metazoa > Cnidaria > Anthozoa > Scleralcyonacea > Helioporidae > Heliopora > Heliopora coerulea. The sequence goes on along the minus strand of JASJOG010000347.1, from coordinate 16,575 downwards.
TAAGTCTTAAAATTGTCTGAAATGTATAAAAAACCGGTTTTTGGAGTTAAGCCGCGGTTTAAAGTTAAGCCGAGGTTTAAGTCTTAAAATTGTCTGAAATGTATAAAAAACCGGTTTTTGGAGTTAAGCCGCGGTTTAAAGTTAAGCCGAGGTTTAAGTCTTAAAATTGTCTGCAATGTATAAAAAACCGGTTTTTAGAGTTAAGCCGCGGTTTAAAGTTAAGCCGAGGTTTAAGTCTTAAAATTGTCTGCAATGTATAAAAAACCGGTTTTTGGAGTTAAGCCGCGGTTTAAAGTTAAGCCGAGGTTTAAGTCTTAAAATTGTTTGAAATGCATAAAAAACCGGATTTTGGAGTTAAGCCGCGGTTTAAAGTTAAGCCGAGGTTTAAGTCTTAAAATTGTCTGAAATGTATAAAAAACCGGTTTTTGGAGTTAAGCCGCGGTTTAAAGTTAAGTCGAGGTTTAAGTCTTAAAATTGTCTGAAATGTATAAAAAACCGGTTTTTGGAGTTAAGCCGCGGTTTAAAGTTAAGCCGAGGTTTAAGTCTTAAAATTGTCTAAAATTTATAAAAAACCGGTTTTTGGAGTTAAGCCGCGGTTTAAAGTTAAGCCGAGGTTTAAGTCTTAAAATTGCCTGAAATATATAAAAAACCGGTTTTTGGAGTTAAGCCGCGGTTTAAAGTTAAGCCGAGGTTTAAGTCTTAAAATGGTCTGAAATGCATAAAAAACCGGATTTTGGAGTTAAGCCGCGGTTTAAAGTTAAGCCGAGGTTTAAGTCTTAAAATTGTCTGAAATGTATAAAAAACCGGTTTTTGGAGTTAAGCCGCGGTTTAAAGTTAAGTCGAGGTTTAAGTCTTAAAATTGTCTGAAATGTATAAAAAACCGGTTTTTGGAGTTAAGCCGCGGTTTAAAGTTAAGCCGAGGTTTAAGTCTTAAAATTGTCTGAAATGTATAAAAAACCAGGTTTTTGGAGTTAAGCCGCGGTTTAAAGTTAAGCCGAGGTTTAAGTCTTAAAATTGTCTGAAATGCATAAAAAACCGGTTTTTAGAGTTAAGCCGCGGTTTAAAGTTAAGCCGAGGTTTAAGTCTTAAAATTGTCTGAAATGTATAAAAAACCGGTTTTTGGAGTTAAGCCGCGGTTTAAAGTTAAGCCGAGGTTTAAGTCTTAAAATTGTCTGAAATGTATAAAAAACCGGTTTTTGGAGTTAAGCCGCGGTTTAAAGTTAAGCCGAGGTTTAAGTCTTAAAATTGTCTAAATGTATAAAAAACCGGTTTTTGGAGTTAAGCCGCGGTTTAAAGTTAAGCCGAGGTTTAAGTCTTATAATGGTCTGAAATGCATAAAAAACCGGTTTTTGGGAGTTAAGCCCCTGTTTAAAGTTAAGCCGAGGTTTAAGTCTTAAAATTGTCTGAAATGTATAAAAAACCGGTTTTTGGAGTTAAGCCGCGGTTTAAAGTTAAGCCGAGGTTTAAGTCTTAAAATTTGTCTGAAATGTATAAAAAACCGGTTTTTGGAGTTAAGCCGCGGTTTAAAGTTAAGCCGAGGTTTAAGTCTTAAAATGGTCTGAAATGTATAAAAAACCGGTTTTTGGAGTTAAGCCGCGGTTTAAAGTTAAGCCGAGGTTTAAGTCTTAAAATTTTCTGAAATGTATAAAAAACCGGTTTTTGGAGTTAAGCCGCGGTTTAAAGTTAAGCCGAGGTTTAAGTCTTAAAATTGTCTGAAATGTATAAAATACCGGTTTTTGGAGTTAAGCCGCGGTTTAAAGTTAAGCCGAGGTTTAAGTCTTAAAATTGTCTGAAATGTATAAAAAACCGGTTTTTAGAGTTAAGCCGCGGTTTAAAGTTAAGCCGAGGTTTAAGTCTTAAAATTGTCTGAAATGTATAAAAAACCGGTTTTTAGAGTTAAGCCGCGGTTTAAAGTTAAGCCGAGGTTTAAGTCTTAAAATTGTCTGAAATGTATAAAAAACCGGTTTTTGGAGTTAAGCCGCGGTTTAAAGTTAAGCCGAGGTTTAAGTCTTAAAATTGTCTGAAATGTATAAAAAACCGGTTTTTGGAGTTAAGCCGCGGTTTAAAGTTAAGCCGAGGATTAAGTCTTAAAATTGTCTGAAATATAAAAAACCGGTTTTTAGAGTTAAGCCGCGGTTTAAAGTTAAGCCGAGGTTTAAGTCTTAAAATTGTCTGAAAATTTATAAAAAACCGGTTTTTAGAGTTAAGCCGCGGTTTAAAAGTTAAGCCGAGGTTTAAGTCTTATAATGGTCTGAAATGCATAAAAAACCGGTTTTTGGAGTTAAGCCGCGGTTTAAAGTTAAGCCGAGGTTTAAGTCTTAAAATGGTCTGAAATGCATAAAAAACTGATTTTTGAAGTTAAGCCGAGGTTTAAGACTTAAAATGGTCTGAAATGCATAAAAATCGATTTTGGAAGTTAAGCCGCGGCTTAAAGTTAAGCCGAGGTTTAAGTCTTACAATGGTCTGAAATGCATAAAAAACCGATTTTGGAAGTAAAGCCGCGGTTTAAAGTTAAGGCGAGCTTTAAGTCTTAAAATGGTCTGAAATGTATAAAACACAGGTTTTTGGAGATAAGCCGCGGTTTAAAGTTAAGCCGAGGTTTAAGTCTTAAAATGGTCTGAAATGGATAAAAAACCGGTTTTTGGAGTTAAGCCGCGGTTTAAAGTTAAGCCGAGGTTTAAGTCTTAAAATGGTCTGAAATGTATAAAACACAGGTTTTTGGAGATAAGCCGCGGTTTAAAGTTAAGCCGAGGTTTAAGTCTTAAAATTGTCTGAAATGTATAAAAAACCGGTTTTTGGAGTTAAGCCGCGGTTTAAAGTTAAGCCGAGGTATAAGTCTTAAAATTGTCTGAAATGCATAAAAAACCGGTTTTTTTAGTTAAGCCGCGGTTTAAAGTTAAGCCGAGGTTTAAGTCTTAAAATGGTCTGAAATGCATAAAAAACCGGTTTTTGGAGTTAAGCCGCGGTTTAAAGTTAAGCCGAGGTTTAAGTCTTAAAATGGTCTGAAATACATAAAAAATCCGATTTTGGAAGTTAAGCCGCGGTTTAAAGTTAAGCCGAGGTTTAAGTCTTAAAATGGTCTGAAATGCATAAAAAACCGGTTTTTGGAGTTAAAGCCGCGGTTTAAAGTTAACCCGATGTTTAAGTCTTAAAATTGTCCTGAAATGCATAAAAAACCGGTTTTTGGAGTAAAGCCGCAGTTTAAAGTTAAGCCGAGGTTTAAGTCTTAAAATTGTCTGAAATGCATAAAAAACCGGTTTTTGGAGTTAAGCCGCGGTTTAAAGTTAAGCCGAGGTTTAAGTCTTAAAATTGTCTGAAATGCATAAAAAACCGGTTTTTGGAGTTAAACCGCAGTTTAAATTTAAGCCGAGGTTTAAGTCTTAGAATTGTCTGAAATGCATAAAAAACCTGTTTTTGGAGTTAAGCCGCGGTTTAAAGTTAAGCCGAGGTTTAAGTCTTAGAATTGTCTGAAAAGCATAAAAAACCGGTTTTATGAGTTAAGCCGCGGTTTAAAGTTAAGCCGAGGTTTAAGTCTTAAAATGGTCTGAAATGTATAAAAAACCGATTTTGGAAGTTAAGCCGCGGTTTAAAGTTAAGCCGAGGTTTAAGTCTTAAAATTGGTCTGAAATGCATAAAAAACCGGTTTTTGGAGTTAAAGCCGCGGTTTAAAGTTAACCCGAGGTTTAAGTCTTAAAATTATCTGAAATATATAAAAAACCGGTTTTTGGAGTAAAGCCGTGGTTTAAAGTTAAGCCGAGGTTTAAGTCTTAAAATTGTCTGAAATGCATAAAAAACCGGTTTTTGGAGTTAAGCCGCGGTTTAAAGTTAAGCCGAGGTTTAAGTCTTAGAATTGTCTGAAATGCATAAAAAACCGGTTATTGGAGTTAAGCCGCGGTTTAAAGTTAAGCCGAGGTTTAAGTCTTAAAATTATCTAAAATGCATATAAAAAACCGGTTTTTGGAGTTAATCCGCGATTTAAAGTTAAGCCGAGGTTTAAGTCTTACAATTGTCTGAAATGCATAAAAAACCGGTTATTGGAGTTAAGCCGCTGTTTAAATTTAAGCCGAGGTTTAAGTCTTAGAATTGTCTGAAATATATAAAAAAACCGGTTTTTGGAGTTAAGCCGCGGTTTAAAGTTAAGCCGAGGTTTAAGTATTAAAATTATCTGAAATGCATAAAAAACCGGTTTTCGGAGTTAAGCCGCTGTTTAAAGTTAAGCCGACGTTTAAGTCTTAGAATTGTCTGAAATGCATAAAAAGCCGGTTTTTGAAGTTAAGCCGCAGTTTAAAGTTAAGCCAAGGTTTAAGTCTTAGAATTGTCTGAAATGCATAAAAAACCTGTTTTTGGAGTTAAGCCGCGGTTTAAAGTTAAGCCGAGGTTTAAGTCTTAGAATTGTCTGAAATGCATAAAAAACTGGTTTTACGAGTTAAGCCGCGGTTTAAAGTTAAGCCGAGGTTTAAGTCTTAGATTTGTCTGAAATGCATAAAAAACCGGTTTTTGGAGTTCAGCCGCGGTTTAAAGTTAAACCGAGGTTTAAGTCTTAGAATTGTCTGAAATGCATAAAAAACCAGTTTTTGGGGTTAAGCCGCGGTTTAAAGTTAAGCCGAGGTTTAAGTCTTAGAATTGTCTGAAATGTATAAAAAAACCGGTTTTTGTAGTTAAGCCGCAGCTTAAAGTTAAGGCGAGGTTTAAGTCTTAGAATTGTCTGAAATGTAAAAAAACCCTGTTTTTGGAGTTAAGCCGCGGTTTAAAGTTAAGCCTAGGTTTAAGTCTTAAAATTGTCTGAAATGCATAAAAAACCGGTTTTTGAAGTTAAGCCGCGGTTTAAAGTTCAGCCGAGGTTTAAGTCTTAAAATGGATTGAAATGCATAAAAAACCGGTTTTTGGAGTAAAGCCGCGGTTTAAAGTTAACCCGAGGTTTAAGTCTTAAAATTGTCTGAAATATATAAAAAAACCGGTTTTTGGAAGTTAAGCCGCGGTTCAAAGTTAGGGTTAGGGATAGGGTTCGGTAAGGGTTAGGGTTAGGGTTAGGGTTAGGGTTAGGGTTAGGGTTAGGGTTAGGGTTAGGGTTAGGGTTAGGGTTAGGGTTAGGGTTAGGGTTAGGGTTAGGGTTAGGGTTAGGGTTAGGGTTAGGGTTAGGGTTAGGGTTAGGGTTAGGGTTAGGGTTAGGGTTAGGGTTAGGGTTAGGGTTAGGGTTAGGGTTAGGGTTAGGGTTAGGGTTAGGGTTAGGGTTAGGGTTAGGGTTAGGGTTAGGGTTAGGGTTAGGGTTAGGGTTAGGGTTAGGGTTAGGGTTAGGGTTAGGGTTAGGGTTAGGGTTAGGGTTAGGGTTAGGGTTAGGGTTAGGGTTAGGGTTAGGGTTAGGGTTAGGGTTAGGGTTAGGGTTAGGGTTAGGGTTAGGGTTAGGGTTAGGGTTAGGGTTAGGGTTAGGGTTAGGGTTAGGGTTAGGGTTAGGGTTAGGGTTAGGGTTAGGGTTAGGGTTAGGGTTAGGGTTAGGGTTAGGGTTAGGGTTAGGGTTAGGGTTAGGGTTAGGGTTAGGGTTAGGGTTAGGGTTAGGGTTAGGGTTAGGGTTAGGGTTAGGGTTAGGGTTAGGGTTAGGGTTAGGGTTAGGGTTAGGGTTAGGGTTAGGGTTAGGGTTAGGGTTAGGGTTAGGGTTAGGGTTAGGGTTAGGGTTAGGGTTAGGGTTAGGGTTAGGGTTAGGGTTAGGGTTAGGGTTAGGGTTAGGGTTAGGGTTAGGGTTAGGGTTAGGGTTAGGGTTAGGGTTAGGGTTAGGGTTAGGGTTAGGGTTAGGGTTAGGGTTAGGGTTAGGGTTAGGGTTAGGGTTAGGGTTAGGGTTAGGGTTAGGGTTAGGGTTAGGGTTAGGGTTAGGGTTAGGGTTAGGGTTAGGGTTAGGGTTAGGGTTAGGGTTAGGGTTAGGGTTAGGGTTAGGGTTAGGGTTAGGGTTAGGGTTAGGGTTAGGGTTAGGGTTAGGGTTAGGGTTAGGGTTAGGGTTAGGGTTAGGGTTAGGGTTAGGGTTAGGGTTAGGGTTAGGGTTAGGGTTAGGGTTAGGGTTAGGGTTAGGGTTAGGGTTAGGGTTAGGGTTAGGGTTAGGGTTAGGGTTAGGGTTAGGGTTAGGGTTAGGGTTAGGGTTAGGGTTAGGGTTAGGGTTAGGGTTAGGGTTAGGGTTAGGGTTAGGGTTAGGGTTAGGGTTAGGGTTAGGGTTAGGGTTAGGGTTAGGGTTAGGGTTAGGGTTAGGGTTAGGGTTAGGGTTAGGGTTAGGGTTAGGGTTAGGGTTAGGGTTAGGGTTAGGGTTAGGGTTAGGGTTAGGGTTAGGGTTAGGGTTAGGGTTAGGGTTAGGGTTAGGGTTAGGGTTAGGGTTAGGGTTAGGGTTAGGGTTAGGGTTAGGGTTAGGGTTAGGGTTAGGGTTAGGGTTAGGGTTAGGGTTAGGGTTAGGGTTAGGGTTAGGGTTAGGGTTAGGGTTAGGGTTAGGGTTAGGGTTAGGGTTAGGGTTAGGGTTAGGGTTAGGGTTAGGGTTAGGGTTAGGGTTAGGGTTAGGGTTAGGGTTAGGGTTAGGGTTAGGGTTAGGGTTAGGGTTAGGGTTAGGGTTAGGGTTAGGGTTAGGGTTAGGGTTAGGGTTAGGGTTAGGGTTAGGGTTAGGGTTAGGGTTAGGGTTAGGGTTAGGGTTAGGGTTAGGGTTAGGGTTAGGGTTAGGGTTAGGGTTAGGGTTAGGGTTAGGGTTAGGGTTAGGGTTAGGGTTAGGGTTAGGGTTAGGGTTAGGGTTAGGGTTAGGGTTAGGGTTAGGGTTAGGGTTAGGGTTAGGGTTAGGGTTAGGGTTAGGGTTAGGGTTAGGGTTAGGGTTAGGGTTAGGGTTAGGGTTAGGGTTAGGGTTAGGGTTAGGGTTAGGGTTAGGGTTAGGGTTAGGGTTAGGGTTAGGGTTAGGGTTAGGGTTAGGGTTAGGGTTAGGGTTAGGGTTAGGGTTAGGGTTAGGGTTAGGGTTAGGGTTAGGGTTAGGGTTAGGGTTAGGGTTAGGGTTAGGGTTAGGGTTAGGGTTAGGGTTAGGGTTAGGGTTAGGGTTAGGGTTAGGGTTAGGGTTAGGGTTAGGGTTAGGGTTAGGGTTAGGGTTAGGGTTAGGGTTAGGGTTAGGGTTAGGGTTAGGGTTAGGGTTAGGGTTAGGGTTAGGGTTAGGGTTAGGGTTAGGGTTAGGGTTAGGGTTAGGGTTAGGGTTAGGGTTAGGGTTAGGGTTAGGGTTAGGGTTAGGGTTAGGGTTAGGGTTAGGGTTAGGGTTAGGGTTAGGGTTAGGGTTAGGGTTAGGGTTAGGGTTAGGGTTAGGGTTAGGGTTAGGGTTAGGGTTAGGGTTAGGGTTAGGGTTAGGGTTAGGGTTAGGGTTAGGGTTAGGGTTAGGGTTAGGGTTAGGGTTAGGGTTAGGGTTAGGGTTAGGGTTAGGGTTAGGGTTAGGGTTAGGGTTAGGGTTAGGGTTAGGGTTAGGGTTAGGGTTAGGGTTAGGGTTAGGGTTAGGGTTAGGGTTAGGGTTAGGGTTAGGGTTAGGGTTAGGGTTAGGGTTAGGGTTAGGGTTAGGGTTAGGGTTAGGGTTAGGGTTAGGGTTAGGGTTAGGGTTAGGGTTAGGGTTAGGGTTAGGGTTAGGGTTAGGGTTAGGGTTAGGGTTAGGGTTAGGGTTAGGGTTAGGGTTAGGGTTAGGGTTAGGGTTAGGGTTAGGGTTAGGGTTAGGGTTAGGGTTAGGGTTAGGGTTAGGGTTAGGGTTAGGGTTAGGGTTAGGGTTAGGGTTAGGGTTAGGGTTAGGGTTAGGGTTAGGGTTAGGGTTAGGGTTAGGGTTAGGGTTAGGGTTAGGGTTAGGGTTAGGGTTAGGGTTAGGGTTAGGGTTAGGGTTAGGGTTAGGGTTAGGGTTAGGGTTAGGGTTAGGGTTAGGGTTAGGGTTAGGGTTAGGGTTAGGGTTAGGGTTAGGGTTAGGGTTAGGGTTAGGGTTAGGGTTAGGGTTAGGGTTAGGGTTAGGGTTAGGGTTAGGGTTAGGGTTAGGGTTAGGGTTAGGGTTAGGGTTAGGGTTAGGGTTAGGGTTAGGGTTAGGGTTAGGGTTAGGGTTAGGGTTAGGGTTAGGGTTAGGGTTAGGGTTAGGGTTAGGGTTAGGGTTAGGGTTAGGGTTAGGGTTAGGGTTAGGGTTAGGGTTAGGGTTAGGGTTAGGGTTAGGGTTAGGGTTAGGGTTAGGGTTAGGGTTAGGGTTAGGGTTAGGGTTAGGGTTAGGGTTAGGGTTAGGGTTAGGGTTAGGGTTAGGGTTAGGGTTAGGGTTAGGGTTAGGGTTAGGGTTAGGGTTAGGGTTAGGGTTAGGGTTAGGGTTAGGGTTAGGGTTAGGGTTAGGGTTAGGGTTAGGGTTAGGGTTAGGGTTAGGGTTAGGGTTAGGGTTAGGGTTAGGGTTAGGGTTAGGGTTAGGGTTAGGGTTAGGGTTAGGGTTAGGGTTAGGGTTAGGGTTAGGGTTAGGGTTAGGGTTAGGGTTAGGGTTAGGGTTAGGGTTAGGGTTAGGGTTAGGGTTAGGGTTAGGGTTAGGGTTAGGGTTAGGGTTAGGGTTAGGGTTAGGGTTAGGGTTAGGGTTAGGGTTAGGGTTAGGGTTAGGGTTAGGGTTAGGGTTAGGGTTAGGGTTAGGGTTAGGGTTAGGGTTAGGGTTAGGGTTAGGGTTAGGGTTAGGGTTAGGGTTAGGGTTAGGGTTAGGGTTAGGGTTAGGGTTAGGGTTAGGGTTAGGGTTAGGGTTAGGGTTAGGGTTAGGGTTAGGGTTAGGGTTAGGGTTAGGGTTAGGGTTAGGGTTAGGGTTAGGGTTAGGGTTAGGGTTAGGGTTAGGGTTAGGGTTAGGGTTAGGGTTAGGGTTAGGGTTAGGGTTAGGGTTAGGGTTAGGGTTAGGGTTAGGGTTAGGGTTAGGGTTAGGGTTAGGGTTAGGGTTAGGGTTAGGGTTAGGGTTAGGGTTAGGGTTAGGGTTAGGGTTAGGGTTAGGGTTAGGGTTAGGGTTAGGGTTAGGGTTAGGGTTAGGGTTAGGGTTAGGGTTAGGGTTAGGGTTAGGGTTAGGGTTAGGGTTAGGGTTAGGGTTAGGGTTAGGGTTAGGGTTAGGGTTAGGGTTAGGGTTAGGGTTAGGGTTAGGGTTAGGGTTAGGGTTAGGGTTAGGGTTAGGGTTAGGGTTAGGGTTAGGGTTAGGGTTAGGGTTAGGGTTAGGGTTAGGGTTAGGGTTAGGGTTAGGGTTAGGGTTAGGGTTAGGGTTAGGGTTAGGGTTAGGGTTAGGGTTAGGGTTAGGGTTAGGGTTAGGGTTAGGGTTAGGGTTAGGGTTAGGGTTAGGGTTAGGGTTAGGGTTAGGGTTAGGGTTAGGGTTAGGGTTAGGGTTAGGGTTAGGGTTAGGGTTAGGGTTAGGGTTAGGGTTAGGGTTAGGGTTAGGGTTAGGGTTAGGGTTAGGGTTAGGGTTAGGGTTAGGGTTAGGGTTAGGGTTAGGGTTAGGGTTAGGGTTAGGGTTAGGGTTAGGGTTAGGGTTAGGGTTAGGGTTAGGGTTAGGGTTAGGGTTAGGGTTAGGGTTAGGGTTAGGGTTAGGGTTAGGGTTAGGGTTAGGGTTAGGGTTAGGGTTAGGGTTAGGGTTAGGGTTAGGGTTAGGGTTAGGGTTAGGGTTAGGGTTAGGGTTAGGGTTAGGGTTAGGGTTAGGGTTAGGGTTAGGGTTAGGGTTAGGGTTAGGGTTAGGGTTAGGGTTAGGGTTAGGGTTAGGGTTAGGGTTAGGGTTAGGGTTAGGGTTAGGGTTAGGGTTAGGGTTAGGGTTAGGGTTAGGGTTAGGGTTAGGGTTAGGGTTAGGGTTAGGGTTAGGGTTAGGGTTAGGGTTAGGGTTAGGGTTAGGGTTAGGGTTAGGGTTAGGGTTAGGGTTAGGGTTAGGGTTAGGGTTAGGGTTAGGGTTAGGGTTAGGGTTAGGGTTAGGGTTAGGGTTAGGGTTAGGGTTAGGGTTAGGGTTAGGGTTAGGGTTAGGGTTAGGGTTAGGGTTAGGGTTAGGGTTAGGGTTAGGGTTAGGGTTAGGGTTAGGGTTAGGGTTAGGGTTAGGGTTAGGGTTAGGGTTAGGGTTAGGGTTAGGGTTAGGGTTAGGGTTAGGGTTAGGGTTAGGGTTAGGGTTAGGGTTAGGGTTAGGGTTAGGGTTAGGGTTAGGGTTAGGGTTAGGGTTAGGGTTAGGGTTAGGGTTAGGGTTAGGGTTAGGGTTAGGGTTAGGGTTAGGGTTAGGGTTAGGGTTAGGGTTAGGGTTAGGGTTAGGGTTAGGGTTAGGGTTAGGGTTAGGGTTAGGGTTAGGGTTAGGGTTAGGGTTAGGGTTAGGGTTAGGGTTAGGGTTAGGGTTAGGGTAGGTTAGGGTTAGGGTTAGGGTTAGGGTTAGGGTTAGGGTTAGGGTTAGGGTTAGGGTTAGGGTTAGGGTTAGGGTTAGGGTTAGGGTTAGGGTTAGGGTTAGGGTTAGGGTTAGGGTTAGGGTTAGGGTTAGGGTTAGGGTTAGGGTTAGGGTTAGGGTTAGGGTTAGGGTTAGGGTTAGGGTTAGGGTTAGGGTTAGGGTTAGGGTTAGGGTTAGGGTTAGGGTTAGGGTTAGGGTTAGGGTTAGGGTTAGGGTTAGGGTTAGGGTTAGGGTTAGGGTTAGGGTTAGGGTTAGGGTTAGGGTTAGGGTTAGGGTTAGGGTTAGGGTTAGGGTTAGGGTTAGGGTTAGGGTTAGGGTTAGGGTTAGGGTTAGGGTTAGGGTTAGGGTTAGGGTTAGGGTTAGGGTTAGGGTTAGGGTTAGGGTTAGGGTTAGGGTTAGGGTTAGGGTTAGGGTTAGGGTTAGGGTTAGGGTTAGGGTTAGGGTTAGGGTTAGGGTTAGGGTTAGGGTTAGGGTTAGGGTTAGGGTTAGGGTTAGGGTTAGGGTTAGGGTTAGGGTTAGGGTTAGGGTTAGGGTTAGGGTTAGGGTTAGGGTTAGGGTTAGGGTTAGGGTTAGGGTTAGGGTTAGGGTTAGGGTTAGGGTTAGGGTTAGGGTTAGGGTTAGGGTTAGGGTTAGGGTTAGGGTTAGGGTTAGGGTTAGGGTTAGGGTTAGGGTTAGGGTTAGGGTTAGGGTTAGGGTTAGGGTTAGGGTTAGGGTTAGGGTTAGGGTTAGGGTTAGGGTTAGGGTTAGGGTTAGGGTTAGGGTTAGGGTTAGGGTTAGGGTTAGGGTTAGGGTTAGGGTTAGGGTTAGGGTTAGGGTTAGGGTTAGGGTTAGGGTTAGGGTTAGGGTTAGGGTTAGGGTTAGGGTTAGGGTTAGGGTTAGGGTTAGGGTTAGGGTTAGGGTTAGGGTTAGGGTTAGGGTTAGGGTTAGGGTTAGGGTTAGGGTTAGGGTTAGGGTTAGGGTTAGGGTTAGGGTTAGGGTTAGGGTTAGGGTTAGGGTTAGGGTTAGGGTTAGGGTTAGGGTTAGGGTTAGGGTTAGGGTTAGGGTTAGGGTTAGGGTTAGGGTTAGGGTTAGGGTTAGGGTTAGGGTTAGGGTTAGGGTTAGGGTTAGGGTTAGGGTTAGGGTTAGGGTTAGGGTTAGGGTTAGGGTTAGGGTTAGGGTTAGGGTTAGGGTTAGGGTTAGGGTTAGGGTTAGGGTTAGGGTTAGGGTTAGGGTTAGGGTTAGGGTTAGGGTTAGGGTTAGGGTTAGGGTTAGGGTTAGGGTTAGGGTTAGGGTTAGGGTTAGGGTTAGGGTTAGGGTTAGGGTTAGGGTTAGGGTTAGGGTTAGGGTTAGGGTTAGGGTTAGGGTTAGGGTTAGGGTTAGGGTTAGGGTTAGGGTTAGGGTTAGGGTTAGGGTTAGGGTTAGGGTAGGTTAGGGTTAGGGTTAGGGTTAGGGTTAGGGTTAGGGTTAGGGTTAGGGTTAGGGTTAGGGTTAGGGTTAGGGTTAGGGTTAGGGTTAGGGTTAGGGTTAGGGTTAGGGTTAGGGTTAGGGTTAGGGTTAGGGTTAGGGTTAGGGTTAGGGTTAGGGTTAGGGTTAGGGTTAGGGTTAGGGTTAGGGTTAGGGTTAGGGTTAGGGTTAGGGTTAGGGTTAGGGTTAGGGTTAGGGTTAGGGTTAGGGTTAGGGTTAGGGTTAGGGTTAGGGTTAGGGTTAGGGTTAGGGTTAGGGTTAGGGTTAGGGTTAGGGTTAGGGTTAGGGTTAGGGTTAGGGTTAGGGTTAGGGTTAGGGTTAGGGTTAGGGTTAGGGTTAGGGTTAGGGTTAGGGTTAGGGTTAGGGTTAGGGTTAGGGTTAGGGTTAGGGTTAGGGTTAGGGTTAGGGTTAGGGTTAGGGTTAGGGTTAGGGTTAGGGTTAGGGTTAGGGTTAGGGTTAGGGTTAGGGTTAGGGTTAGGGTTAGGGTTAGGGTTAGGGTTAGGGTTAGGGTTAGGGTTAGGGTTAGGGTTAGGGTTAGGGTTAGGGTTAGGGTTAGGGTTAGGGTTAGGGTTAGGGTTAGGGTTAGGGTTAGGGTTAGGGTTAGGGTTAGGGTTAGGGTTAGGGTTAGGGTTAGGGTTAGGGTTAGGGTTAGGGTTAGGGTTAGGGTTAGGGTTAGGGTTAGGGTTAGGGTTAGGGTTAGGGTTAGGGTTAGGGTTAGGGTTAGGGTTAGGGTTAGGGTTAGGGTTAGGGTTAGGGTTAGGGTTAGGGTTAGGGTTAGGGTTAGGGTTAGGGTTAGGGTTAGGGTTAGGGTTAGGGTTAGGGTTAGGGTTAGGGTTAGGGTTAGGGTTAGGGTTAGGGTTAGGGTTAGGGTTAGGGTTAGGGTTAGGGTTAGGGTTAGGGTTAGGGTTAGGGTTAGGGTTAGGGTTAGGGTTAGGGTTAGGGTTAGGGTTAGGGTTAGGGTTAGGGTTAGGGTTAGGGTTAGGGTTAGGGTTAGGGTTAGGGTTAGGGTTAGGGTTAGGGTTAGGGTTAGGGTTAGGGTTAGGGTTAGGGTTAGGGTTAGGGTTAGGGTTAGGGTTAGGGTTAGGGTTAGGGTTAGGGTTAGGGTTAGGGTTAGGGTTAGGGTTAGGGTTAGGGTTAGGGTTAGGGTTAGGGTTAGGGTTAGGGTTAGGGTTAGGGTTAGGGTTAGGGTTAGGGTTAGGGTTAGGGTTAGGGTTAGGGTTAGGGTTAGGGTTAGGGTTAGGGTTAGGGTTAGGGTTAGGGTTAGGGTTAGGGTTAGGGTTAGGGTTAGGGTTAGGGTTAGGGTTAGGGTTAGGGTTAGGGTTAGGGTTAGGGTTAGGGTTAGGGTTAGGGTTAGGGTTAGGGTTAGGGTTAGGGTTAGGGTTAGGGTTAGGGTTAGGGTTAGGGTTAGGGTTAGGGTTAGGGTTAGGGTTAGGGTTAGGGTTAGGGTTAGGGTTAGGGTTAGGGTTAGGGTTAGGGTTAGGGTTAGGGTTAGGGTTAGGGTTAGGGTTAGGGTTAGGGTTAGGGTTAGGGTTAGGGTTAGGGTTAGGGTTAGGGTTAGGGTTAGGGTTAGGGTTAGGGTTAGGGTTAGGGTTAGGGTTAGGGTTAGGGTTAGGGTTAGGGTTAGGGTTAGGGTTAGGGTTAGGGTTAGGGTTAGGGTTAGGGTTAGGGTTAGGGTTAGGGTTAGGGTTAGGGTTAGGGTTAGGGTTAGGGTTAGGGTTAGGGTTAGGGTTAGGGTTAGGGTTAGGGTTAGGGTTAGGGTTAGGGTTAGGGTTAGGGTTAGGGTTAGGGTTAGGGTTAGGGTTAGGGTTAGGGTTAGGGTTAGGGTTAGGGTTAGGGTTAGGGTTAGGGTTAGGGTTAGGGTTAGGGTTAGGGTTAGGGTTAGGGTTAGGGTTAGGGTTAGGGTTAGGGTTAGGGTTAGGGTTAGGGTTAGGGTTAGGGTTAGGGTTAGGGTTAGGGTTAGGGTTAGGGTTAGGGTTAGGGTTAGGGTTAGGGTTAGGGTTAGGGTTAGGGTTAGGGTTAGGGTTAGGGTTAGGGTTAGGGTTAGGGTTAGGGTTAGGGTTAGGGTTAGGGTTAGGGTTAGGGTTAGGGTTAGGGTTAGGGTTAGGGTTAGGGTTAGGGTTAGGGTTAGGGTTAGGGTTAGGGTTAGGGTTAGGGTTAGGGTTAGGGTTAGGGTTAGGGTTAGGGTTAGGGTTAGGGTTAGGGTTAGGGTTAGGGTTAGGGTTAGGGTTAGGGTTAGGGTTAGGGTTAGGGTTAGGGTTAGGGTTAGGGTTAGGGTTAGGGTTAGGGTTAGGGTTAGGGTTAGGGTTAGGGTTAGGGTTAGGGTTAGGGTTAGGGTTAGGGTTAGGGTTAGGGTTAGGGTTAGGGTTAGGGTTAGGGTTAGGGTTAGGGTTAGGGTTAGGGTTAGGGTTAGGGTTAGGGTTAGGGTTAGGGTTAGGGTTAGGGTTAGGGTTAGGGTTAGGGTTAGGGTTAGGGTTAGGGTTAGGGTTAGGGTTAGGGTTAGGGTTAGGGTTAGGGTTAGGGTTAGGGTTAGGGTTAGGGTTAGGGTTAGGGTTAGGGTTAGGGTTAGGGTTAGGGTTAGGGTTAGGGTTAGGGTTAGGGTTAGGGTTAGGGTTAGGGTTAGGGTTAGGGTTAGGGTTAGGGTTAGGGTTAGGGTTAGGGTTAGGGTTAGGGTTAGGGTTAGGGTTAGGGTTAGGGTTAGGGTTAGGGTTAGGGTTAGGGTTAGGGTTAGGGTTAGGGTTAGGGTTAGGGTTAGGGTTAGGGTTAGGGTTAGGGTTAGGGTTAGGGTTAGGGTTAGGGTTAGGGTTAGGGTTAGGGTTAGGGTTAGGGTTAGGGTTAGGGTTAGGGTTAGGGTTAGGGTTAGGGTTAGGGTTAGGGTTAGGGTTAGGGTTAGGGTTAGGGTTAGGGTTAGGGTTAGGGTTAGGGTTAGGGTTAGGGTTAGGGTTAGGGTTAGGGTTAGGGTTAGGGTTAGGGTTAGGGTTAGGGTTAGGGTTAGGGTTAGGGTTAGGGTTAGGGTTAGGGTTAGGGTTAGGGTTAGGGTTAGGGTTAGGGTTAGGGTTAGGGTTAGGGTTAGGGTTAGGGTTAGGGTTAGGGTTAGGGTTAGGGTTAGGGTTAGGGTTAGGGTTAGGGTTAGGGTTAGGGTTAGGGTTAGGGTTAGGGTTAGGGTTAGGGTTAGGGTTAGGGTTAGGGTTAGGGTTAGGGTTAGGGTTAGGGTTAGGGTTAGGGTTAGGGTTAGGGTTAGGGTTAGGGTTAGGGTTAGGGTTAGGGTTAGGGTTAGGGTTAGGGTTAGGGTTAGGGTTAGGGTTAGGGTTAGGGTTAGGGTTAGGGTTAGGGTTAGGGTTAGGGTTAGGGTTAGGGTTAGGGTTAGGGTTAGGGTTAGGGTTAGGGTTAGGGTTAGGGTTAGGGTTAGGGTTAGGGTTAGGGTTAGGGTTAGGGTTAGGGTTAGGGTTAGGGTTAGGGTTAGGGTTAGGGTTAGGGTTAGGGTTAGGGTTAGGGTTAGGGTTAGGGTTAGGGTTAGGGTTAGGGTTAGGGTTAGGGTTAGGGTTAGGGTTAGGGTTAGGGTTAGGGTTAGGGTTAGGGTTAGGGTTAGGGTTAGGGTTAGGGTTAGGGTTAGGGTTAGGGTTAGGGTTAGGGTTAGGGTTAGGGTTAGGGTTAGGGTTAGGGTTAGGGTTAGGGTTAGGGTTAGGGTTAGGGTTAGGGTTAGGGTTAGGGTTAGGGTTAGGGTTAGGGTTAGGGTTAGGGTTAGGGTTAGGGTTAGGGTTAGGGTTAGGGTTAGGGTTAGGGTTAGGGTTAGGGTTAGGGTTAGGGTTAGGGTTAGGGTTAGGGTTAGGGTTAGGGTTAGGGTTAGGGTTAGGGTTAGGGTTAGGGTTAGGGTTAGGGTTAGGGTTAGGGTTAGGGTTAGGGTTAGGGTTAGGGTTAGGGTTAGGGTTAGGGTTAGGGTTAGGGTTAGGGTTAGGGTTAGGGTTAGGGTTAGGGTTAGGGTTAGGGTTAGGGTTAGGGTTAGGGTTAGGGTTAGGGTTAGGGTTAGGGTTAGGGTTAGGGTTAGGGTTAGGGTTAGGGTTAGGGTTAGGGTTAGGGTTAGGGTTAGGGTTAGGGTTAGGGTTAGGGTTAGGGTTAGGGTTAGGGTTAGGGTTAGGGTTAGGGTTAGGGTTAGGGTTAGGGTTAGGGTTAGGGTTAGGGTTAGGGTTAGGGTTAGGGTTAGGGTTAGGGTTAGGGTTAGGGTTAGGGTTAGGGTTAGGGTTAGGGTTAGGGTTAGGGTTAGGGTTAGGGTTAGGGTTAGGGTTAGGGTTAGGGTTAGGGTTAGGGTTAGGGTTAGGGTTAGGGTTAGGGTTAGGGTTAGGGTTAGGGTTAGGGTTAGGGTTAGGGTTAGGGTTAGGGTTAGGGTTAGGGTTAGGGTTAGGGTTAGGGTTAGGGTTAGGGTTAGGGTTAGGGTTAGGGTTAGGGTTAGGGTTAGGGTTAGGGTTAGGGTTAGGGTTAGGGTTAGGGTTAGGGTTAGGGTTAGGGTTAGGGTTAGGGTTAGGGTTAGGGTTAGGGTTAGGGTTAGGGTTAGGGTTAGGGTTAGGGTTAGGGTTAGGGTTAGGGTTAGGGTTAGGGTTAGGGTTAGGGTTAGGGTTAGGGTTAGGGTTAGGGTTAGGGTTAGGGTTAGGGTTAGGGTTAGGGTTAGGGTTAGGGTTAGGGTTAGGGTTAGGGTTAGGGTTAGGGTTAGGGTTAGGGTTAGGGTTAGGGTTAGGGTTAGGGTTAGGGTTAGGGTTAGGGTTAGGGTT